>JAPFRF010000001.1:208421934-208479434 GCA_029282475.1 Phrynocephalus forsythii
GCATTGCAGTAATCATTGCAGTTAGAAAGTGTTCAGAAGTAATCTTACCCATCTTCTCCACCAGCCAAACCCCACATTTCTAGGGGCCATTTCTGGGGCCATCCAGCTCGCCGAAGGTTGCACTGGCCACTTATTCTCCCAGGAAGCTCAGTGGGGATTTGAAACAGCCCAGGGCTTCAGCCCACCGAGCTGTGCGGCAGCAGACAGGGCCACGTGGCTGGACCACCTCTCCCCGCTTTCCTCAGCACGGGCTGTGCTGGCTTAGTTGGATGGGATCTGTAGTTCAACGTTGCTTTGGAAGGCTGCCCTGGGCCCACCTCCGCCCAGCAGAAGCGACCTGGGTGGGTTCAGGCCTATAAGGCAAGGCTTATTTTGATCTCTTTTTTAGGAAAAGAATGGGGATTGCCCCGCTTTGTTCTGGCTGGATCTGCCGGTCACGTGGTCTCCTTCGCCCCCACCCATTGGAGCTCAGTCCTCACCAAAGCGAGGGTTTAGATCAATCCATTACTTTGCAGACGTGTTCCCTTTGCATTCGGAAGCTTACTTGCAACGTCCGGTTTCTGCTTTCTTTTATTTTTTTAAAAAAATTACCACGGCGTATCGATGCATCAATACCCGGCTGTCATTTGCGGTCAGGGCGCACAAGCCAGCGCCCAAACCCGGCTCTCAAAGGCCCCTGCGGTTGTCCCGAGGACTTGTGGGCGGCCATCGTGTTCCCGCCTGAAGCAGAAAGTCAACTGGGTTGGTTTTTTTATATGGGCGGGGAGAGGCTTCTCTCAAATGCTGATGCCCCGATATTTCCGCTCCTGGGTTTGATCTTGCCTTCTGTCTTGCAGGGCAGGGGCAACAGAGGGGGCCACCTCCCCCCCTCTGCGCAGCCCAGAGCCATCCGCTTGCCAGTGGAGGGGCTCCGCTCACATCACCCGGGGGACGCTTGCCCCCTCTGCAAGCCCCCCCCGTGTACAGAAGGCAAGATCAAAAGAATGGGTTAACCGAAATATCTATGCATCGGCATTTGAGAGAAAAAGTCTCCCGCCCCGCCCCCAAATATATATTAACTGGCTGCTCGTGACTTTGGATGCGAAACGGGATGGCCACCCACAAGATTCTCGGCCTCCGGCAGGGGAATCTTTGCCCGCTTGGAGCAAATGTTTAGGGGTATTGATGCATCGATGGCGCCGAAGTTTTTTTAAAAAAGCGTGAAACTGAAACCGGACGCACGCAAATTAGCTTCGAATGCGCAGCGAGAGGTTCGTGAAGTAACGGCCTAAGGCAAGGCTTAATTTTGATCTCTTTTTAGGAAAAGAATGGGCAAAGCCCCATGGTTCTGGCTGGAACTGCTCATACATAGCTTCTTCACATTTGGGACATTGGAGCAGCAGAATCTCAAAGCGCAGGGTGCTGAACAAGCTAGCTAGTTTGCAGACGGGTTCACCTTGGCCGTTACTTCACGAAGTGCCTCGCTTCGAACCGACCTTGCCTTCGCTGTGAATTCGGTGGCGGTCACGTGGTCTCCCTTCGATCCCACCCGTTTATCAGTGCTCACGCACTGCATTTTTACTACCAAATCGATTACTACCTCACGTGCTCCCTTCGCATTAGGACGCCGCTTTGCAACGTTCGCTTGTTCCCATCCTTAAAAAAAAAAAACTTGGCGTATCGATGCATCAATACTTGGCTGTCATTTCCGACAGAGCTGGTTATGTGTCTAATTTGGTGGTGGAGAGAAGCGGGCTTGAACCCCCCCCCTTACGTGGGGAGACTTGAAAGCCAGCAGGGTAAGGGACTCCTGCCCAACCTCTCCCCTTTGGATGCGTCTTTCCTCCCTCCCCATTCCCTTCTCGCTCCCGGAGGGTGTGCGGTATGATTTTCAAGTCCTCCCTCTGATGCAGACCCGACCGGATCGCCCGGCAGCGGAACTCCCTGGGCGTCCCACGAGGAGACTGAGGTGATTGGGCTTGAGGGCGCGTTGCCGAGTCGGAGCGCGTGCGCGCACGCAGTTACTGCTTCTTGCCGCGCCGAGCATCTTCAGTTTGGAAGCTGAAAGGGTCGTTTGCAGAGTTTGGATATTTAAAAAATAAAAATAAAAAAAACCCGAGTCCACACGTCACGTTGGGAGCGAAGTGAGATGCGAAGCGAAAAGATTCCCGGCAACTGGCAGGGGCACCACTCGCCCCGGTTGGAGCACGGTAAAGGGGGCGTGGTCGGGGTGGCATCGCAGCCAAAAAGGAGGGGCGTGTGGACTGAAACGATCGATTCGCACAGAAAGGAAGGGTTGCCCCTCTGACCCTCTTCATCTCTTTAGTTACTTGGGTTACGTTATTGTTTGTCGCAGAGTAGTGTACAAAAGCACACAAATACTTGAAGGTGGTTACTTCACATCCTTCTTTGTTCCGCAACTGGTTTTGTACCGTGACAGCGTTGGTCGCGATCACGTGGTTTTGTCCCTGTTTCAGTGCTCCCATGGTCGCGAACTTGTCGCCCTGGCCCTGAGCTAAAAGCCCACCTGAGACGCTGAATCTCAATATCAAAAGGGATACACAGGTGAGAGGTGCTGAGACCCTCCTCTCCACCTTGGTGGCCCATCACGCTCAGTGCTATTTTCCAGGTGGGTCTGAAGGAGAATGGGAAGAAGCAAGTTGGAGGGCAGGGAAGCACAGTGGGAGGGAGGGAGGGTGGAAGGGAGGGAAGGGAAGCCAGGTGTGAAGTGGGAGGTAGGGTCAGTGATCTGACGTCATCCTGTGTCTTTAAATTAAAACAAGATGCCTTACGGCTTGGCTTTGCGTGTGACCACAGAAGTAGGAGGAAGAAAACAGATGGCCTGAACTCAGGAAAGTCACTTTTTCCTGGCAACTGGCATCCCCTTTTTCAAAGAGTTGTCCAATGTTTGCAAATGTGGATTTTCGCCTCACCTGTTGGGTAACTGAAAAGCAACAACACACAACTCTTGGCTGTGCCCGTTGGCACACTCAGAAACCTCGCCTGACTCCATGGCCCTCAAAGCATTTTAGCCAGTGGGGTGCTGGACAACTCACACCTCTTTCAGCTGCCCCAATCGGGCAGGACGTGAAGGCATCTTCTGAGCTTCCTTCTTTTGGGAGGCTTTCTGAAACACAGTTTGGGGTTTGCAGGGTCCTCTTTGTCTCCACGTGCATGGCTACAGAGGGAAAGAGAATTATAACTGATGTCTCCAAGCTAATGATTTTGGAGTTGGAGGGTTGGTTTGTGAGGGGGAGGGAAGGACAACCGAATCGCAGCACGAGCTGATTTAGGATCTTCAGGGCAAACCATTGGATTCAAATTCTATGGACCTCAAAGAGTTCTGCCAGGTGCATGGTTGGCTTTTTTGTTGCGGTGGATTAACACAGCTGCTTACTGTGGAAATGGCTACTTTTATCCTGTTGAGGGAATTTTCCTTCCTTCCTTCCTTCCTTCCTTCCTTCCTTCTTCCTTCCTTCCTTCCTTCCTTCCTAACTCATAGGAAAGAGATCTATCTATCTATCTATCTATCTATCTATCTATCTATCTATCTATCTATCTATCTATCTATCTATCTATCTACAGTGGTACCTTGTATAAAGGAATTAATTTGCTCCAAATGAAATTATGTTAAGCAAATTTTCCTTTCCCATTGGAATGCATTGAAAATGGAGTAATCCCATTTTTATGCTGTACAGATTCACCCCATAGGCGATTATGTTAAGCAAATTTCCCTTATCTCCAATTTTTATGTTGTACATATTTTATGTTATACAAACTGTTTGTTATACAAGGGTCCACTGTATCTATCTATCTATCTATGTATCTGTCTGTCTGTCTTATTTTCCAAGTTTTATTTTATTTTATTTTATTTTATTTGTTTTATTTTAGTTTTCCAAGGAGAGATGCAGGGTAAAAATACTCTAAAATAAATAATAAAATATCTATCTATCTATCTATCTATCTATCTATCTATCTATCTATCTATCTATCTATCTATCTATCTATCTATCTATCTAATCTGTTGGGATGAATTATTTTGGTGTCTGTGTGTGAGGGGGGGAGAAAGAGAGAGAGAGAGAGGGAAGACGAAAAAAGAAGTTCCGAAAGTCAGACACTGAAGCAGCAATTTTTGTTTTTCATTTAGAAAGAGCTCTCCCAGGACACCAAAAGGGCAGCTTAGTTGAAACCAATAAAAATAGATGGGGAAAGGTTGCCAAAAAGCCTCATCTCCCTGGAGAGTGCAGGTGGAGGGAAGAGCAGAGAGCCTGAGGCAAAAAGCAAACACCAAACACACCCACACACCCTGTTGCATTTTACAAAACCTCCTTGTGGAAAAACTGTGTGTGTGTGTGTGTGTGTGTGTGTTGTTGGCTCCCTTCCTCTCCCCACCCCTTCTGTTCTCTTTTGCCGTGTGTGGGGCCAGGGAGCAGGCCTTCTACGTGGTCTCAGCTCCCCTTCTGGCCCTGCTTGGTTTGGTCAGTTTCCCTTTTCCTCTTGTGGCATCTCGACGTGCCTGGGTGGTGGTGGGGGGCAGACGGGGGGGGGATAGAGAGCCTGGAAGCCGTTGCCCAAGGGTACTGTCCAGAAAGACATTCCCATCTCAACACTCCCCCCCCAATACAGAAATAACTCAGTTCCCCTCCCCCCCAATGACTTGGATTTGATTTGCATCCACTCCTTTTTTCCTGGGGGGAAACGTGTTGTGAAGTCAGTTCTAACTTATGGCACCCCTTTCTGTGGTTTCCTGGATACAGAATACTCAGAATAGAATAGAGTAGAATAGAATATAATTTATTGTCATTGTATAAAACACAACGCGATTAAAAAGTGCCATCCAGTCAGCTCATTCACACACCCCAGTATAAAAATCCAAGACATAAAATTTACCATTTAAGAACAAACTAGAGATGGGTGCGAAACGAAAAAATTATGTTTCATTTCGTTTCCTTTCCTTTCCTATGAATTTTTTTAAAAAAAAAAACAACACAAACGCATACGAAACGAACCACTAATGAAATGGTTCGGGGGGGGGTGAAAAGTGGGAGAGGGAAAAAGTTTGTTTTTTGGGGGGGCTTTTAAAAAAACTTTATCCTTTCCCCCAAGCCCTGCCAGTCAGCTGATTGGCACTAGGGGGGGAGGCTTTTCCCTCCCCCAAGCCGCTTAAAGATGGGGGGGGGAATGGTTCATTTCAACAACAACAACAAAATCATTTCATCTGTAACGAAATCCTGCATTCTTTGTGGCGTTTCATTTCATTTTGTTACCTAACAACATGACGAAACAGCAGTCCATTTTTTGTTTTGTGCCCATCCCTAGAACAAACATCCATACACACACTCCTAACATTCACATGCAGAACATCACTTGTACTCATTTTAAAACAGACATAAAACCAAACATACAAACACACAGCCCTATACTTTCTCACCTGACAGCATTCATACCCAATACATACCGTGTTTCCCCGAAAATAAGACACTGTCTTATGTTTATTTTTTCTCAAGAAGACACACTAGGGATTATTTTCAGGGGATGTCTTATTTTTATTAAGTATAATATGCTTGAATGTCAGCCCTGCACACAACTATAGCCACGCCCATCGCTAGGTCTTATTTTCAGGGAAGGGCTTATATTTAACAAATGCATAGAAATCCTGCTAGGGCTTATTTTTGGGGAGATCTTATTTTCAGGGAAACAGGGTAAAAACTACAATTCAAAACAACAATAACCATATACAATCCCCCAGAAAATATACATGTCACACATTCAACACTGATACTACCCGTCAACTTAATTTTTAACAGAATTTAGCATGGTTTCTGCTATTGGGTATGAAAACTCTTTCTGAATCTTTCTGTTTAATAGATCTATACCTTCTGCCTGATGGCAACATTGCAAGCAGAAAGCGTCCAGGATGAGATATGTATCCTGTAACAAGCCTGCCCAAAGTCCGGCCCCGGGGGGGGCAAATCCGGCCCGTTAGGCCATTCTGAGTGGCCCGCGGCTGGCTGGCCCGCCCCTCCCTCCCCCTCCTTCGCCCCATGCTTTTTTAATATAAAAAAAATCTTCTGCCAACACTGACACCGCTGGGAAGTTTGAGGAGCTGGGCGCACAGATTGCCTCTCTCAAGGGGCTCCCTGTGGCCACGGCTCCCTGTGTTTCCTTTGGTCCCCACCTTCCTTCTTTCCTCCCTCCCTTGGTCCCCACCTTCCTTCTTTCCTCCCTCCCTTGGTCCCCACCTTCCTTCCTTCCTTCCTCCTTCCTTCCTCCTTCCCTCCCTTGGTCCCCACCTCCCTCCCTCCCTCCCTCCCTTGTTTCCCGCCTTCCTTCCTTCCTCTCTTGGTTTCCACCTCCCTCTCTCCCTCCATTGGTCCCCGGCCCCTGACACATTCTCAGCCACCAAATCTGGCCCTGTTTACAAAAAGTTTGGGCACCCCTGTCCTATAATGTTATTTGCTTTCTTAAGATGTGTAATTCATCCAATGTGAAGAGTGGGCCTCCGATGATCTTCTGTGCCATATTGATAACCCTCTGGAGTGATTTCCTCTGAGCCACTGTGCAACTGGTGTACCACACACAATACTCAGTGGTAGTTGCCCCTTCTTTTCCTCAGAGGGCTGTGCAGCTTTCCCAAGGATACCCAGGCTGGCTCTTTTCCACAGTGGGGAAATGGAACTTCCAACCCCCTGGCTCCACAGCCAGGTATCTAAGGGCGCTTTTACACGACCTCTAAAATCTGCCTGCAACTTAAATTCGGACCAGAGATCGTGGGGGTTGTTCTGCTTCCTGTCTGGAAGTTGAGTCATGGCTACTGGACTTCTTTTTGAGAGATAGAAACGTTTCGCTGTTCATCCAAACAGCTTCATTGGTCTGAATACAGCTAGTGCAATTCCTCCATCTTATAGTCAGCTTTGACCTCTTGTCACCCTGGTCTGAATTAGGCTCATAAGATGAACAATTTCCTTCTTGGAGCAGGAAAACACAATTGACAGAGTGACCTACCACCAGTTATATCCCGGAGAGACCGTCCCCTGCTTTTATGGACTTCCCAAGATCCACAAGCAAGGAATTCCCCTCAGACCTGTTGTCAGCAGTATAAATTCAGTGACTTACAACATCGCAAAATACCTGGCGACTATCCTAGCCCTAATGGTTGGACTCACGGACCACCACGTACACAATTCAGAGGAGTTTGTTTCTAAAGTCAGGGAGCTGAAACTGGATACAGATGAAACCATGGTATCCTTTGATGTTACATCACTTTTTACCAGCATCCCCACCACTGATGCCCTAACAATGGTAAAGAGAAGACTAAGAGAAGACAGCACCCGCACCTCCAGGAGCCGGCTCAACCCAGACCAGATATGCCTGCTCCTGGAGCTGTGTCTGAACACCACATATTTCACGTACAGAGGGGACTTCTATAGACAGAAGCATGGTTGTGCCATGAGTTCCCCAGTGTCACCAATTGTTGCGAACCTATACATGGAAGAAGTGGAGAAGAAGGCACTCAACACCTTCCCAGGGACAACACCATCCTACTGGTTCAGGTATGTAGATGATACCTGGATGAAAATCAAGACTCAGGAAGTACAGGTCTTTACAGACCACATCAATGCGGTGGACCCTAATATTAGGTTCACTAGGGAAGACACCTAAGACAACAGGGTGGCTTTCCTGGATTGTGCAGTCATCATCAGACCTGACCGTGGCCTGGGAGTAAAAGTTTACAGGAAACCCACCCAAACAGATCAGTACTTACTGTTTGACTCCCATCATCCATTACAGCATAAACTAGGAGTCATCAGGACCCTAAACCAGTGTTCCCCAACCCTCGGGCCGCGGACCGGTGCCGGTCCGTGAATCAATCGGCACCGGGCCGCCCGGGAGCCGCCTCGCCCCCTTGTTTTGCCCGCCCCGTCCCGGCCAGCTGCCCGCCTGCGCTTGGCCCATCCCGTACCCCCGGCTGGCCCCCTCCGCGGCGTGTCGTCCTCCTCCTCCTCCTCCTCTTCGTCCGCCCTCCTCCTCCTCCTCCTCCTCCTCGCCCTCCAGCAGCAGCAGCCACGGCGGCGCTGGCGGATCAGGCATGAAGGCGCCCGGGCGGTCTCTGCGCGCCGGGTCGGGAAGATGAATTAACTTCCTTCCCAAGCCGGTGGACGAGGGGGGGGAGCGGCTGGCCGGAAAGCACCTGGCGATCGCCGACACCGTGCCGGGGAAGGCGAGCAACGAGAGGGGATGGCGGCTGGTGGAAGACTCCGGACGGGCCCGGGCACAGAGTGCGCAGCGGCGGCGGCGGCGGGGGGAGGCTTTCCCGGTCGCCAGCCTTTGGGTTGGAAAGAAAGGAGGGAGAGAGAGAGAGGCCCGGGGGGATCGTTGCATTCTTCTCCGAAGCGCCGTCGCCCCCCCTCACCCGAAAGCAGCCAGTTGATGGGCCACCTTCACACACACCCCGGCGGCCCCCCGCTCTCCCTTCCCTGAGGGCGCTGGACTGCACATGGAAGGGGCGAGGGTGCACTGGAGCCGGCCTTCCTTTTCCCTCTTCCCTTCCCTTCCCTTCCCTTCCCTTCCCTTCCCCCTGCCTGCCTGCCTTCCCTCCCGTCTGATGCTTGCTGCCTGGGGCCCCGGGGGTGGGCGCTTCTTCCCTAAAGCTCCTCTGGGGATGTCTTTGGACCCGGGCGGCGGCAGGGGAACTGCCGGGAGGGGGGGCACCGGAGATCTGTCCCCTCTTGCGAAAAGGAACGGCGCCCGGGGCACGGGGTGGGTGGGTGGGGAGACTCCAAAAGAGACCCGCCGGGTGTCAGATCTCCGGTGGGTGGGTGGGTGGGTGGGTGGGGCAACGGGGGTGGGAGGAGAAATCGAATGGAGATGGATAAATAAAATACATCACTTTATATTCATTTTTTGGTGTAGCTGTATTTTATTTTGAAGGCATGTTTAAATACAATTAAATTAAAATTATTAAATCAAAACAAGCGGGCCAGGGAAAAATTATCAAACATTTACCGGTCCGCGGCGATAAAAAGGTTGGGGAGCACTGCCCTAAACCACAGAGCAGAGGGCATCCCCACCTCCACAGAAGCCAAGAAGAAGGAAGACAGGCACCTGAAGACAGCACTTAATGCCTGTGGATATCCAAAGTGGGCCTTCAACAAAGCAGTGGGCCATGCCAGAAGAACAAGGGATCAGTCTGAGACCCAGACCCGATGGAAGAACCTGGTCATTCCCTACATGGCTGGAGTGTCAGAGAAGCCTAAAAGGATTTTTGGCAAACACCACATCGCTGTTTATTTCAAACTCACCATCACACTAAGCCAGAGACTTGTCCACCCAAAGGATCCGATACCAAATCATAAAAGGAGCAACATAGTATATGCGGTCCAGTGCAGTGAGGAGTGTTCAGACCTCTACATTGGAGAAAACCAAACAGCCATTAAACAGAAGGATGGCCCAACATAGGAGGGGAAACAGCTCAGGACCAGAATCAGCAGTACGCCTCCATTTGAAGGACAAAGGGCACTCTTTCAAAGATGAGGATGTACACATATTAGACAAAGAAGAGAGGTGGTTTGAGAGAGGAGTATTAAAACAGTGTTTCCTTGCAGCCATGCTGGCCACGTGGCCATGGACTTGCACCACACTGGCTCTTTCGGCTTGAATACGGAGATGAGCACCGTCCCTAGAGTCGGACACGACTAGCACACGTGTGTGTGTGTGTGGGGGACCTTTGCCTTTACCTCCAGAGCCCCCTGCGGCACGTCAGCCGATCTTTCACCGTGGCAGTTCAGTTGTGTGGCAGGGTCAAAAGAAAGCACTTCGCTGGGTACTTCGGCCCATGTCACTTCTTTGCGCGTTGCGTGTTGTTGGTGCGCAGGGCTTAGAACGATTTTGAGGCACGTGACATCCGTGTAAACCTCTTGCCCTGGCTGGATCACCAGTTGCCCTCTAAATATTTTAATTGATGAATTAAAAAAACTCTGCAAACCTGACATCTTCTCCCTTCCTGGTGACACTTCTGAAAATTCAACAACCAAACCCTGAACCCTGGCTTCTCGGAGAGCCGTGCGGCTTCTTCTTTTGCCTCCCACCAAGCCATTTGCTCTTTGTCTCTGGATCAGGCTCATTCCTCCTTAGAAGGTGGAGGCATCCCCCCGGGGCATAACTTTCCGGTGACCTGCTGCCTCTTCTTTGATGCTTGCATATCAGGCATAACCATGCCAGAGAAGGAATTTCATTTTGAAGAGGTAGAAGCCAAAGGGGAGAGCCCTTTGCTGTTTGACAGGGCAATTACACACGTTTCCACTGATAACCCCTTGGCTGGTTGTTGGGTTGCTGCTGTTTATTCCTGCAAAAGCGAATTTCCTTCAGAAGCTAGCTGGCTCCGAAAAGCAAAAGCAAAATGGAGGGCCTCAGTTCTCACAGGAAAGTGTGTGTGTGTTAGATTTCTTTCTTTCTTTCTTTCTTTCTTTCTTTCTTTCTTTCTTTCTTTCTTTCTTTCTTTCTTTCTTTCTTTCTTTCTTTCCTTCCTTCCTTCCTTCCTTCCTTCCTTCCTTCCTTCCTTCTAGATGGGCCTTTGGCCTGACCCAGCAGGGCTCTTCTTATGTTCTTATGTTATCTTTCTTTCTTTCTTTCTTTCTTTCTTTCTTTCTTTCTTTCTTTCTTTCTTTCTTTCTTTCTTTCTTTCTTTCTTCTAGATGGTCCTTTGGCCTGACCCAGCAGGGCTCTTCTTATGTTCTTATGTTATCTTTCTTTCTTTCTTTCTTTCTTTCTTTCTTTCTTTCTTTCTTTCTTTCTTTCTTTCTTTCTTTCTTTCTTTCTTTTACACACTCAGACCATGTGGTCCCCTTCAAGCTGGATTGGATTGCAAAGTAAACTAGGATCTTTGGTAAAACTAGACTCTTTGTATGGCAGTTTTCATCCCATATTTGTTTACATATGTCTCTCAGCTTTACCATTGCCATTTTAATGATATACGATGCTTCTTCACACTCCTTCTTCCAAGCTTTAAATATTGTCTTTAATAGTGGTTGTATATTGCATACCTGTCAAGTTTGGGATTTGAAAATAAGGGAAAATTTCCGACACCCGCTGGGAGCCATCCCACCACCACAACCAAGCTCCAGTATCTCTCAGATTTTAAGATAGGCGTACAAGAAATTTGAAATAACCACTTGTAAACCATCTTACTAACTACAATTAGGTGATCAAAATCTGATAGGGCCACTTTTGTTGACACTGAAATGCTGTAAACATTCTTATGTTATAATACATTCAAAATGAAAACACAAAAGGGTATATGAAGCACATGTATTAATTTTACATTTTTTAGTTCATATAATAGTTAACGCATTACACATTTACTGTTTATTTCGCATTGCTCGTCTTTAAGTTAAACATTTAGATTTTATTTTCATTACACACTTTCTTTTAATTTATCATGTTCACTCATGCGGCTTATTATACAAATTTGTTGCAGACTTTGCATCCTTTAACCCTTTTTTTGGAAGGAGTGTTTTGTGGGCTTGGCCAGAGTGGTTGATTTTACATGACAGTAAAGCACAAACAGTGCTGTTGTCTAATGACATCCTATTCTCTGTAGCAATCTTTCTCACCATCCTAAACACCCTTTCAGAACTGGCATTGCTGGGGGGGAATAAATGCAGAATAAAGCCTTCATTAATCTTGCAGCTCACTCTAACTTCACATCCTTCCCTAGCAGGCCCTAGAATCTGTCAAGTTTTGTCTACTTGGGGGGGGGGGGAGCTGCTTGCTATCTGTATGTAAATACGTAAAGAAACTTGATGTGATATAAATTCAACAGGCAGCTGTAACTAAATTCCGCTTTTCTCCTTACAGGGCTCACAATGTTCCTATGCTCACATTTATCATGCTATAATCTTTTATTCCTTCAGTCACAAACATATGTCCTCTTCATCTGTTGTTTCTCTGTAATAAAATGTCATAGGGTATTTGTACACGACCCCTAAACTCCGCAGCAAATGGCTGCCAGCTCCGGAGCTTACAATTGTTTCCCCACCAGCTCCGGAGTTTGCAGGAAATTAAGTGCGACCCCGCCCACCTAAGCGCGTCCCAGCGCACTTTTCTTGTACCTGCTCTAGGAGGGTACGGGGCGGGAGGCAAAAAAAAACATACAGAAGAGAAGGAACCAAGACAACGACGGGGCTCCAGGCAGCTTCGGAGGTGAGCCTACATTTTCCCCTCTCTTTTTTCCTCCCTCCCCTCACGTAAACAGGAGCAAGGAAGTGCGGAGGGGTGGGGACGCAGAAAGAGCAACGAACCCCCAAGATCCCTGGTCCGAATTTAAGTGGCCAGTGGATCTTAGGGGTTGTGTGAAAAGGCCCTAAGTCTCTGAGCATAAGCAGAGTTCAAATGAGATAGCCTTTGTCTAGGCAGAGGATGCTCGATTCCTCCCCCCCCTTCTTAGTCAAAGAGGGGACTTCGCTCCCCACTTCCCTTCTCAGGTTGTTCCTTTTGTCACATAGGCAGTCACATTGTGAGGCGTTTGGTGACTGTTAATTCCCCCCCCCTCGTCCTGTCTTCTCGCCATTGATTTCTTTAATGTTTTATTATGATGTTCTATTTAATTGCTTTTTGTTACGTTCCTATTTGTTGTAAACCGCCCGGAGTTCCTCTGGAAGACGGGCAGTATATAAGCATCAAAATAAATAAATAAATAAAATAAACAATAGCCCTTCTCTGGCTGAGGCCGCCAGAGATCTGCATTTCTAAAGTTGTTTTCCAAATTTTGGGAGCTAATCTGTGCAACAACTAAAGAGCTGGCCTGGTGGGTACCATTTTTTCTTAAAATAAAATATGGGAAATTTCTGGGAAAACAATAATCTGAGAAGATGGTGGGAAATTGGGGTGAAAAATGAGAGTTTCCTGGGCAATACGGGACACTTGACAGGTATGTTGTTGCCTCCATCTTTATATCTTGTCCTTCAATATATCCAGCTGTCTTGGGTTCTTTTTCAAGGAAAAAGGCAAGGTGAAAATATTTGATATAAATAATAAATATAAAAAGAACCCAGAGTTGCGGGTGAGGGTTCTGGAATGACAATCCTTGTGAGGTGAGAAACTGGGAATGCTTTTCTCCCTGTCACAAAAGGACAAAAAAATTATTCGGTTGATCCTGGCCGCTAGTTTTTGAGACACTGAAATATTGAAAGTTTGAAGAAAGCTACTTTGTTCTACGGAGTGTTAAAGACAGAGGGGCACTGGATGGGTTTGTTGTATCTTTTTCTGCACGCGACTGATCTACAATTCAGGGGTTACTCTCTCAGCAGGCTCAACCTCGCGACGGGAAAAGGTGCTAGAACTCTTTGCTGTCAGTGGGACAAGCCACTGCGTTATCAAGCTCTTTTTAATGGTGTCATGGCAGATTCTCATGACAAGAAAGAAGTCAGTAGGCTTAAAATTGCTAGGCGTCTGGGATGTTTTAGGGCACCGGATCCCAGCCTTGGATTGTCAGATGTTCTTGGACTACAACTCTCAGAAATCCTGGCCGGTACCACTAGGAGTGGAGGCTACTGGGAGTTTTAATCCAAGAACATCTGAATGGCCAAGGTTGAGGACCACTGAAGGGCACAGTCCTGTTCCATTGGGCACATCATGTAACTTGGTTTGGGGTCTTCTACCATATACCCCGCAGCTGCCTAAATGCCCTAAGCCAGGCCTGCCCAAAGTCCAGCCCGGGGGCCACATCCGGCCCATCAGGCCATTCTGATTGGCCCGCAGCTGGCTGGCCCGCCCCTCCCTCCCACTCCTTCACCCCATTTTTTTAAATCTTCTGCCAATACTGACACCGCTGGGAAGCTTGGGCGGCTGGATGGCTGGGCGGTCTGCCACCACCGACACCACAGGAGAATGTGTGGGGGTGGGCAGGCCAGCGGGCCTCCACCACTGCCAGGGAGCTTTGGGGTGGGCTGGTGGATGAGCTGTCGCCACCACTGGGGAGCTTGAGGGGGGGGCTGCAAGGTCGCACAGTTCGCCTCTTCCAAGGGGCGACCTGTGGCCATGGCTCCCTGTGCTTCCTTTGGTCCCCACCTTCCTTCCTCCCTCCCTCCCTTGGTCCCCGCCTTCCTTCCTGTGGGTGGGATTGCAAGGGGTCAGTGGGTGGGGCTTATGGGTCAGTGGGTGGGGCTTATGGGTTAGTGGGTGGGGCTTGCAGTGGGGTGGCAGTGTCGGGGAGCAACTGGCCCCTCACACATTCTCAGCCACCAAATCTGGCCCTCCTTACAAAAAGTTTGGGCACCCCTGCCCTAAGCACATCCGATCTCGCCTGATTTCGGAAGCTAAGCAGGGTCGTACCTGGTTAGTACTTGCATGGGAGACCCACCAGGGAAGACCAGGTGCTGTAGGCGCCTGGAGTAGGAACTGGCAAACCACTCCAGTACTCCTGCCAAGAAAACTCCATGGATATGGAGTCATGAAGAGTCAGTAATGACTGTAACGACACAACACACACACCATATACCCCACACTCATCTGTTTCATTTTAAACCTCATTTTAGAACGTCTCCCTTGGTCACCTGGCTCTTTGAAATTTCTTAGCATCCTGCAATAAAACTACAGTTAAAATTCTGCTTAAGTATTTTTTTGTTAGTAGTGGCTTTAGGGATATGCTGATTTGTGTGTTTGAACCGTGATTCTCAAGAATTCCATGCAGTGTGTTGTTAGTCTGGAATTCCCTGCCACAGGATGTGCTGATGGCATCTGGCCTGGAGGCCTTCAAAAGGGGATTGGACAGATTCCTGGAAGAAAAGTCCATCACAGGTGACAAACCATGATGGGGATGGTGTTATGTATTGATCTGTAATTGCTTGTTGAAGTAACTGCCTTCCTGTTCCAAAGGGAACAGGCCTATTGGTTGATTCTAGTTGCTGCATTTGGATCTTCAATCCTATTGGTTCCCGCCAAAAGGCAGCCTTGTGATTGGTTGTAATTGTTCCCTCCAAAATGTATCTTTTCCTAGCCAGTTCTGGCCCCTATAAATGTAACTCCCTCTCCCCAGTCCTCAGTCTTGTCTCTCCCTGATTAAAGAGCTGTTCACTAGAAGCTGTCTCCAGCCTGCTTTGTCTCTGAGCTGAAATCACTGCTGAATCACTAACCCCACGTTACAATAGATGTGTCATCTCCAGGCTTAAAAAAAGTTTTTTTTGTTAAGGGTGGCTTCATATGCTGATTTGTGTGTTTGAACCGGGCCAGATGCAGGGGAGTGGTATCAGGAGACAGAGATCTAGTCTCATGCGCTCCCAGACGCATCTGGTGGGGCCACTGTGAGATCCAGGAAGCTGGACTAGATGGGCCTTTGGCCTGATCCAGCAGGGCTCTTCTTAGGTTCTTAGGTTCTTATGACCTTGGAAATATGGCAATTATAGCCCCAAACCCACAGACATGCATGCTTCTAATGCTCTATGCTATGTTGATGAAATGAAAATAGTTCAAGAGCTTCGCTGCTTGGGTGGCTCATCAATCCTGATGGAGGGTGCTACAAAAAAACCCAGTAGGAGACTAAGATTTGGAAATATACTGGTGCCTTGTGGGAGACCGAGGCTCAAGTAATCCGTATTATGGTATTTCTGATTACTAGGAAAGCTGGACACTGAGAGAAACTGACGGGCGATAACATTCTTCGTTTAAAATGAGGTGTTAGAGGAATACTTTATGGGCGCTAGAGATTGCCATAAAGAAAAATTAAGTGGGTTCTAGATAAAATAAAATCCAAATTCTCCTGTGAAGTTCAAAGGATTAACTGCAGCGATTGTGCTTGGAACATGTTACGAGAAGATAGGATTTCCTGAAGAAGACATCCATGCTGGGGGAAACAGGAGCAAGTTAGAAGGGAGGAAGACCTTGCATGAGATGGGTCAATTTATTAGTTATTATGTTGCATATGATTTATTAGTGCTTACTTGTCCTTTTAAATTATTATTTGTGTCATGTTGGTTTTGGTTGATTATTTAATATTTTTGTGAGGGTTCTCCCTTTTCCCAGGCACCCCGCCCTTCAGGCTTCAGTAAGGACACATTCTTAAAAGAATAAACAGGACTTTTATTTTGTTCTTCCACTGTTATGGAGGTTCTCTCCTGAATCACAGTTCCAACATCTTTAACTTCAGTAACAAACGGATTATTTTTGGATTCATACGAAGGAGTAAACACAGAGAAATCTAGCCTTCCCTCCTAGTCTTGGGGAGATTTGGTTCCACCATTTCTCTTCTCCTCCCTCTCGAAGAGGCTCGGTTCCCCCACTTGTACCCCACTCTCCGAAATGAGTTTGGGTCCAGGACATCTCTGGCGGTGGGATTTGAAAGGATAATCTTCTCTCAGGGTTAACCCCTTCCCGGTACACGGTTTCCCGGTTCTTTTCTCCTCCTCCTTCAGCTTGGCTAGCCATTGTTCCCAAGCCAACTCCTTCCGAATCTCCTTCCTCTTGCGGTTATACTCACGGGCTTCCCGCTCGCTCCAGTATGAACAACCTTGGTGGTGGGCTCATCTCTTGTAACTTTCAGCCTAAGGCTTGGGCATCATCATCTGCTCCCAATCTCCAGTCCATGGGTTCTCCATCCATACCCAGTCCCAGTCCGGGGGCAAAACACGTGGCGTACCCTTTTTACATTGTCCAAACCCCACCTCCACCACAGCCGATTGGCTGGGCTTTCCCGCCGTTTCTGTCTCTTTCTCCTCCTTCATCAGGGTCTCCGTTTTTCCCTCCCCTTTCTCCCGTTCCAGAATCTTCAGTGAATCTTTGAACTGTTTCCAGAGCATTTTCCTTTCCAGAGCTTCCTGGTCTTGAGCAGCTCTACGTTTTCCCCTTGCCTTTTGCTTCTACAGCCACTCATCCCTGTCACAGTCTTGTTGTGCAGGTGTCACTCTCCCACCTTCGGCCCCTCCAGGATAGCTTCCCTCACAATTTTATTTATTATTATTAATAACAATGTGTTTTATTGTATTTTGTTTATGTTTGTAAACTGCCCAGAGTAGCTTTCTACTAGATGGTCATGGTATATCAATCAATCAAACAAACAAACAAACAAACTCTGTATAAGAAGCCAATATTGTCAAAGTACAACATGTATACAATGAGATTAGCTAAGCCTCCCTCATGCACCCTAACACCACAATGACTCCCACAAATAACCACACAGCATTGTTGATTGATTGATTGATTGATGGATCAATCAATCAATCAATCAATGATCTCACAGGCGATGCCCCTCTGAATTTCAAAAGTGGGAGCCATCACAGAAGGGCAGGGACTGTCATTCAGAGCTTAGACATCTTCTGAAGTCTGTGAGTGGTCAGTATTAAAGCGAACAGCCCACCCAACAGGAAAAAAATAAATAAATAAAAGGGACAGAGGACTAGTGAGTTTATCCTTTTGTCCTTAATTGTCTTTCTTTTACTTTTAAAGATGACCCCACTGCTATTCCCAAATTCCTACAGTCTGAACTCTTGATGCACCCAACCCCACTGGAATATTTTGAATTTCGTGACCTTTGCTCACCAAAAAAGCACCTGGGCTTTATGGCCAGTATTGTTTATCTTTTACAGTAGCACTCTCAAAGCATACCAGATCAGAGTTTTGTTTTTGTTCAACGATAACATCCTTTGTGCGAAGTACAGACGCAGCAGTAAAAGAAGGAATAACCGTGCTGTAAAACACGAGCAACCGATATTATCGCTTCTTCTTATGCAAGACTGGAGAATTCAGCAGCCAAAGGGGCAGCGGCAGCGGCGGGGGTGGAGGGAGAAGCTACAGTCTCTTTGGGTCAATAAATATTCTTTAGTTTCCTCATCTCCCTTTCTTTGGAACTGCTGGTTTGAGTTCCAGGATCTTTGAGCCGAAGGGGGTTCCATCTTGGAAGTGAGTCTGTTTTGGCCTTATGCACCAATCCAGAGAAAGGCACCAAGGTATCAGTGTGGGAAGCCATGGTCCCCTAATCATGAGGAATGAACAATACCGAAAACCTGGAAATCTGTCTCTCTTTTTAAAAAAAAGGAGCGGTAATGACAACATCTATATATAGTAATTCCCAAAATGTCTAGAGCTTCCCCCTAAGGCTGGGCTCAGGATTTTGGGAGCTGTAGTCCCAAGTAATAATTTCCCCATGTTCTAAAACTAGGTTTGGAGAAAACTGTTCTGCTTTTATTCTGTCTGCTGTTAAGTTCGAATCGGTTCCACTGAAATAAAGGAATTTATTTGAAGTAAAGGAATTTATCAACTGAACCGATTCCACTGAAATAAAGGAATCTGCATATTTTCTATCGAAAAGGAACTCACCAATTATTTTAGCCAACTGTGTTGGCCAAAATTATTTAGTGCTGCTGTTTCCAGCACAGGGTGGGCCAGGTTTTAATTATTTATTTATTATTTATTTTAGAATATTTTTACCCGGCCTTTCTCCTTGGAAAAGGACTCAAGGTGGCTTACAGTCATGAGGGATAATATACAGTCCAGTACAATTAAGATGTGTTCAAGTATTTGAGAGCAAGAAATTGAGGGACATCTTACAGCATTAATAGACAACATTACATTAAAGCAACACGGTTATAAGTATAGTGGACCCTCGTATAACAAACAGTTTGTATAACACAAAATCTGTACAACATAAACAATTCTGGAGATAGAGGAAATTTGCTTAACAGAATCACCTATGGGGCGAATCTGTACAATATAACAATGGTTGCGATTAGGGATTAGTCTGTTTTCAATGTGCCACAGCACTGGTGGGGTTCAAGAAACAAGACAAATGAAATTTTCACCCATTTTAGGTTACATTGTTTTCTATTCATCTTTGGTCCTTAGATTTAGGTCATGAAATGTGGAGAGATGGGACTTATCCCGAGGGGTGTGTGTGCTATAAATGCTTTCTTTGACTCTCATAATCATATTCATAATCATAATTGGGGGGGGGTTGCCTGTAGAGATTACTCAGAAGTGGTTTCCCCGGTCTCTTCTTCTGAGGGTGCCCTGGGATTGTATTCTTTGACCAAGGCCCCTCAGGTTGGCTTCACCCACAAGAAACATGTTGGGGAATCAAACCACCAACCGCTGACTCCACCCACGTAGCTCATTGAAGTATCTGTCACGAAAAATTGGTATTAATGAAATATGTGTGTGTAGGTAGAATTGAAATACAGTGGACCCTTGTACAACAAACGGTTTGTATAATATAAAATTTGTACTGCATAAAAAATTTCCAGAGATAGGGATAATTTGCTATGCAGGTCAGTCTACAAACTTCAATATTTAATTTATGTTTTTATTTTTCTTGGTAGAAAGTCCAACAATATCCAGCCAGCTATAATTGTCCACCTTCGGGCCAGTTCTGACTTATGGCGACCCTTTCTGGAATTTTCCAGATGAAGAATACACAGAAGTGGTTTCCCAATCCTCCTCCGCTGTCCAGGAACTATGCAGGTTGCCCAAGACCATCCAAGCAGGCTCTTTCCTCAGAAGGCCCAGTATCGAAAAAACTTCCCTTTATGGTCACATTCTGAAAATATAGTAATAAACGTTATTGCATGTCAATTGCATCTGACGCAGCCCTGCGGGGATGTTATCAAGCAGCCAGAGTCCTAAACCACTAGGCTAACCGGACAACTTTGGATTGCAACTGCATTTTAATCAACTAAAGAAGAAACCAAGCCACCCAAAGGTTGTCTAAAACAGATAGGAAACCAGCAGTTCAGGAGAAATACTGGTAGATGTTTCCCTCAGCCTTGAGTTTTCTGCGTATATCGTACATATTTGTTTTAGAACGAGACGTCTTGTAGTGGGGAGGCTTTCGATCTCCCTGTGCCCTCTGTCCTGCAGTCTGCCGGAGGGCAATCGGGAAAAGTCCCCGGATCTGTGCGGAGAGGATTTGAGCAAGTTAGGCCAGCAAAGGGCTCAGATGAAAGATAACATCCCCACAGGGCTGCGTCAGCTGCAATTGACATGCACACATGCAATAAAGCTTATTACTATATTTTCCGAATGTGACCATAAAGGTGAGTTCTTGTACTTTTTCTTCCCCAAAAGGCCCCAGAGATGTTGGTCAAAATAGATCCTATTCTTTCTCTCCATGCAACCTGGCAAGGAACCGCCTGCCCATCCTGAGAATTCAGAAGGCTTGTTCTTTCCCTTAACGTCACGATGATCAAGGGGTTTTGCGGCAGAGTGCTTACAGCCCTGGACTTAGACTTGGGAGATCAAGGTACTAGTAGGAGCCTCGTGGTGCAGTGGTTAAATGCCTGTCCTGCAGGCAAAACTGAGCTTACCACCTGGGGTTCAATCCCAGGTAGCAGGCTCATGGTTGACTCAGCCTTCCATCCTTCCGAGGTCGGTAAAATGAGTACCCAGCTTGCTAGGGGGTTGCAATGTGTAGCCTGCATACTGTAATTAAAACTGTAAACCGCCCAGAGACTACTTGAAGCGCTATGGGGCGGTATATAAGCAGAACACTTTGCTTTACTCCTTGCTGAGCTGTGAAACTCATTGGCTGTCTCTCATTTGCTCTACAGGTTGCCTCTGGCCCTGACCTTGCCTCTAACAGCCTGGTCTACCTCCTAAGATGGTTGCGATAGTAAGGAGACAAGTAATTTACTCCACTTCAAGCTGATGGAAAGTGAGTCAGGAGGGCAGGACATACACAGTGGTACCTTGTATAAAGGAATTAATTCGTTCCCAATGAAATTCTGTTAAGCATATTTTCCTTTATACAAATTTCCCATAGGAATGCATTGAAAACAGAGTGATCCCTAATCGAGACCATTTTTATGTTGTATGGATTTGCACCATAGACGATTCTGTTAAGCAAATTTCCCCTGACTCCGGAATTTTTTTTATGTTGTACAGATTTTATGTTATACAAACTGTTTGTTATATGAGGGTCCACTGTATATAAAAGACTCTATTTCCCTCTCGGAGTTTTGTCAAATTCATTTTGGTGGCATCGATGACACCGTCCAACCATCTCATTCTCTGTCGTCCTCTTTTCCTTTTGCCTTCGATTTTTCCCAGCATCAGGGACTTTTCCAGGGAGTCCTCTCTTCTCATGAGGTGGCCAAAGTACTGGAGCCTCAGCTTCAAAATCTGTCCTTCCAGTGAACATTCGGGGTTGATTTCTTTCAGAATGGATAGGTTTGATCTCTTTGCAGTCCAGGGGACTCTCAAGACTCTCCTCCAGCACCACAGCTCAAAAGCATAAATTCTGCGGCGATCAGCCTTCTTTATAGTCCAGCTCTCACTTCCATACATCACTACTGGAAAAACCATAGCTTTAACCATCCTGACCTTAGTTGGCAAAGTGATGTCTCTGCTCTTTAGGATGCTATCTAGGTTTGCCATTGCTTTCCTCCCAAGAAGCAGGCGTCTTTTTATTTCGTTGCTGCAGTCGCCATCTGCAGTGATCAAGGAGCCCAAGAAAATAAACTCTGTCATTGCCTCCATTTCTTCCCCTTCTATTTGCCAGGAGGTGATGGGACCAGTGGCCATGCTCTTAGTTTTTTTGATGTTGAGCTTCAGCCCATTTTTTCACTCTCCTCTTTCACCCTCATTAAGAGGTTCTTTAATTCTTCCTCACTCTCTGCTATTAGAGTAGTATCATCTGCGTATCTGAGGTTGTTGATATTTCTTCCGGCAATCTTAATTCCGGCTTGTGATTCATCCAGACCGGCCTTTCTCATGATGTACTCTGCATATAAGTTAAATAGGCAAGGTGACAGTATACAGCCTTGTCGTACTCCTTTCCCAATTCTAAACCAGTCAGTTGTTCCATATCCAGTTCTGACGGTTGCTGCTTGTCCCACATATAGATTTCTTAGGAGACAGATAAGGTGGTCAGGCACTCCCATTCCTTTAAGGACTTGCCATAGTTTGTTGTGGTCTACACAGTCGAAGGCTTTGGCATAGTCAATGAAGCAGAAGTAGATGTTTTTCTGGAACTCTCTGGCTTTCTCCATAATCCAGCGCATGTTGGCGATTTGATCTCTAGTTCCTCTGCCCCTTCGAAATCCAGCTTGTAGTTCTGGAAGTTCTCTTTCCACATACTGCTGAAGCCTGCCTTGTAGAATTTTGAGCATAACCTTGCTAGCATGTGAAATAAGTGCAATTGTGCGATAGTTCGAGCATTCTTTGGCGTTTCCTTTCTTTGGGATTGGGATGTAGACCAATCTTTTCCAGTCCTCTGGCCACTGCTGGGTTTTCCAAATTTGCTGGCATATCTTATGCAGCACCTTTACAGCATCCTCTTTTAAGATTTTAAAGATTTCAATTGGAATGCCGTCACCTCCACTGGCCTTGTTGTTTGCAATGCTTTCTAAGGCCCACTTGACTTCACTTTCCAGGATTAGAGTAATTAGAGATTACTCTGTTTTAAATGCATTCCTATGGGAAATTTGTATAAAGGAAAATTTACTTAACAGAATTTCATTGGGAGCGAATTAATTCCTTTATACAAGGTACCACTGTGTATGTCCTGCCCTCCTGACTCACTTTCCATCAGCCCGAAGTGGAGTAAATTACTTGTCTCCTTACTATCGCAACCATCTTAGGAGGTAGACCAGGCTGTGAGAAGCAAGGTCAGGGCCAGAGGCAACCTGTAGAGCAAATGAGAGACAGCCAATAAGTTTCACAGCTCAGCAAGGAGTAAAGCAAAGTGTTCTGCTTATATACCGCCCCATAGCGCTTCAAGTAGTCTCTGGGCGGTTTACAGTTTTAATTACAGTATGCAGGCTACACATTGCAACCCCCTAGCAAGCTGGGTACTCATTTTACCGACCTCGGAAGGATGGAAGGCTGAGTCAACCATGAGCCTGCTACCTGGGATTGAACCCCAGGTGGTGAGCTCAGTTTTGCCTGCAGGACAGGCATTTAACCACTGCACCACGAGGCTCCTACTAGTACCTTGACCTCCCAAGTCTAAGTCCAGGGCTGTAAGCACTCTGCCGCAAAACCCCTTGATCATCATGACGTTAAGGGAAAGAACAAGCCTTCTGAATTCTCAGGATGGGCAGGCGGTTCCTTGCCAGGTTGCATGGAGAGAAAGAATAGGATCTATTTTGACCAACGTCTCTGGGGCCTTTCGGGGAAGAAAAAGTACAAGAACTCACCTTTATGGTCACATTCGAAAAATATAGTAATAAGCTTTATTGCATGCGTGCATGTCAATTGCAGCTGACGCAGCCCTGCGGGGATGTTATCTTTCATCTGAGCCCTTTGCTGGCCTAACTTGCTCAAGTCCTCTCCGCACAGATCCGGGGACTTTTCCCGATTGCCCTCCGGCAGACTGCAGGACAGAGGGCACAGGGAGATCGAAAGCCTCCCCACTACAAGACGTCTCGTTCTAAAACAAATATGTACGATATACGCAGAAAACTCAAGGCTGAGGGAAACATCTACCGGTATTTCTCCTGAACTGCTGGTTTCCTATCTGTTTTAGACAACCTTTGGGTGGCTTGGTTTCTTCTTTAGTTGATTAAAATGCAGTTGCAATCCAAAGTTGTCCGGCTAGCCTAGTGGTTTAGGACTCTGGCTGCTTGATAACATCCCCGCAGGGCTGCGTCAGACGCAATTGACATGCACACATGCAATAACGTTTATTACTATATTTTCAGAATGTGACCATAAAGGGAAGTTTTTTTTTGCCACTGGGCCTTCTGAGGAAAGAGTCAGCCTGGGTGGTCTTGGGCAACCTGCATAGTTCCTGGACAGCGGAGGAGGATTGGGAAACCCCTTTGGTGTATTCTTCATCTGGAAAATTCCAGAAAGGGTCGCCATCAGTCAGAACTGGCCCGAAGGCGGACAATTATAGCTGGCTGGATATTGTTGAACTTTCTACCAAGAAAAATAAAAACAAAAATTAAATATTGAAGTTTGTAGACTGACCTGCACAGAAGGAAGAAACCAAACTAAGTGTTTGGGGTGTGGTATCTACAGGTGATACCATCGACAGAGGGGTTTGCCGCATTGGGCAGGTGTAATTGATCAGGTAGCAGAAAGAGTATTTAAGTCTAGTCTGCGGGGGGGGGGGCGCGGATGCTCCATCTCTCCGCGGCCCCACCCCTCGTGGCCCTCGGAGATCGGGCGGCGGGTCGGCCGCCGGCGATAGCCTCCTGGGGGGGCGCGGATGTTCCATCTTCCCGCGGCCCCCACCCCTCGAGGCCCTCGGAGATCGGGCGGCGTGTCGACCGCTGGCGATAGCCTGCGGGGGGGGGCGGATGTCCCATCTTCCCGCGGCCCCCACCCCTCATGGCCCTCAGAGATCAGCCGGCGGGTTGGCCGCCAGTGATAGCCTGCGGGGGAGGGCGCGGATGCTCCATCTCTCCGCAGCCCCCCACTCTGGATTTTGAGCAGAGGACTCGGACAGCTGCGGCGGCTTTTGAGACTATCATTTGCAGAGGGCCGGGGCTTGGTCTGCTGCCGTTATGATTGGGCCCAATTTGGCCCCGAGGCCGTTGTTAGCCCTTCTGACGGCCGTCGACCTGTCTCCCCTTTGTCCTCTGCTCACACAGTCCTCCCTATGTTCCATCTATCATCGCCCACGGATTGCCTTAGTGAAACATTCTGCATCCCCCCCCCCCCCCGCTCCTTTCCTCCAGCCCTGGTGTTGAACCCATCGTATGCTTTTTTTTTTCCTTTGTAATCTGTAATCTGTAATTTGTAATTTGTAATTGTTTCTGTTACATTGCTGTGTATTTTATTTATAGTGGTATTTTAGTGTTGTGTTTTTTTTTTCCCCCACCCTCCATCACACAGGCAGGGACCGCCATACCTGTCGTGTCGGGCCGTGGTCGGTACGCTAGGGGCTGGGGGGTTAGTCGGCTAAGAAGAACCCGGGCCAGACATCTTGTGCCTGTCCCCCGTTCTGACCCTCCAGCTCACTGTCACGTGCCTCGGAGCCACTCCGCCAGCGCCTCCGATCTTTCTTGCCTTCTGATGAACGCCAGGTCAGTCCATAATAAGATCCCCATCATTCATGACACCATCGCTGATGGGAGGGCCGACCTGGCGTGCATTACCGAGACCTGGGTGGGTGCAGAGGGGGGGGCTTCGCTCGCCCAGCTGTGCCCGCCTGGGTTTCTGGTGCAGGGGCAGGAAGGTCGGAGGGTCGTAAGGGGGTGGGGTGGCCATCGTGTACAGGGATACTATTCAAATCAGCAGGGCCTCAACGTTGGTGAGCCCAGGGTTGGAATGTGTTCATCTGTTGGTTGGGCAGCGGGACAGGTTTGGCATTGTGCTCGGTTACCGTGCTCCCGCAACCCAGCACAATCCCTACCAGAGCTCACCGAATTCATCGCCGCTGCCCTGTTGAGAACCCCCCGCCTTTTGGTGGTGGGTGATCTCAACGTGCACACTGGCGGTGACCTGTCTGGTGCTGCTCTGGAATTCATGCAGTCCATGGCCTCCATGAACCTAGCCCAGCATGTTTTATGCCCAACACACAGATCTGGACACACCCTGGATCTGGTATTTTCCTCCGCGTCTGAGGACTCGTGTCTGAGGGTGTGGGACCTCGTTCCCACCCCCGTGTCATGGTCAGACCATCACCTGCTGTCTTTCTCTGTATCGATCGCCGCCCCACCCCGCGGGGACCTCCGGCCCACTGTTTGGGCCCGCCCCCGTAGACTCCTTGACCCTGATCGGTTTCGGGAAGTCCTCGGGGAGCCTCCTGGCGGACTGGCTGACGATCTGGTAGACTCCATGGTGGATCAATGGTTTGATGAAACAGCCCGGGCTGTCGACCAGATCGCCCCTAGGCGCCTCATCCACTGTAGAGCTCGTCCCTCGCCGTGGTTCACGGAAGAGCTTCGAGTGATGAAGCATGAACGGAGGAGGCTGGAACGCAGCTGGAGGAAGAACCGGACGGCTATTAAGAAGGCTGCAGTCATCGCACAGTCCAGGCGCTATGTTCATGCGATCAGGGTTGCTAGAAGATCTTATTGCACCCTGAGAATTAGTGAGGCCTCGAACCACCAAGCGGAATTGTTCCGTGTGGTTCGCGACCTCACTAATCCTGGACTGACTAGGCCTCCTCCTACTGATTTCAGTAGTGAGAACTTTGCAGCCTTTTTTCGATCGAAAATAGAGGCCATCCGTTCCGGTTTCGAATCCTGTTGCCATAGCCCACTCTCGGCATCCCCGGCGGCTGTGCCCCCTCGGTCTCCTCGCATGGTTGAGTTTGGGCCTGTCACCTCCCTTGAGGCCTCCAGGGCTATTGCCCACTGCCGGCCAGCGTCCACCCCCTTCGACCCTTGCCCTTCATGGCTTATGAAAGCAGTCGCCATGAACATCTCAGGGTGGGCTTTGATCATCGCCACGGCCTCCTTCAGGGAAGGGATTTTCCCTTCCCGTCTGAAGGAGACCGTGGTAAAGCCCATCCTGAAGAAACCGAGCTTAGCGCCGGGCGAATTATCCAAATTTCGCCCGATCGCTAACGTTCCTTTATGGGCAAGGTGATCGAGAGGGTGGCCGCGATCCGGCTTCAATCCTATCTGGAGGCCGAGCATGCCCTGGATCCGTTCCAGTCTGGGTTCAGGCCTGGTCGGGGACCGAGACAGTCTTGGTCGCTCTGCAAGATGACCTCATCCGGAGGGCCGACGGGGGGTGTTCCTCCCTGTTGGTCCTCCTGGATTTGTCAGCGGCCTTTGATACCGTCGACCACGGTATCCTGCTGGATCGGCTCTCCGAGGCTGGGATCGGAGGCACTGTTCACAGTTGGTTCCGGTCCTTCCTCGGGACCGCCCCAGCAGGTTCAGCATGGGGCGAGATGTCAGCCCCTTGGATACTCCCTTGCGGGGTTCCACAGGGGTCGTCTCTCTCTCCCATGCTGTTCAACATTTACATCAGGCCGCTGGCTGAGGTCATTAGGAGGCATGGAGTCTGCTGCCATCAGTACGCTGATGACACGCAGCTCTATGTCTCCTTTTCTACCGCTGCAGATGAGGCTGTCCGGACCTCGATCAGTGTCTGGGCGCAGTCATGGAATGGACCAGGGCTAACAGGCTCAAACTCAACCCCCGATAAGACCGAGGTCATGTTCTTTGGGGCTTCCTCATCCAGCTACGGTGGCCCGTATCCCACCTTGGAGGGTGTTTCCCTCAGGCCATCGGACTGTGTCCGAAATCTGGGCGTAGTCCTGGACCCGGCGCTCACCCTGGAAGCCCAGGTGTCCGCCATGTCCAGGGCTGCCTTTTTCCATCTTCGGCGTATTGCCCAGATTCACATGGATGAGGACTCCCTCAGAACTGTGGTCCAGGCGCTGGTGATCTCTAGACTGGACTATTGCAACGCGCTCTACATGGGGTTGCCCTTGACTCTCATTGGGCGCTTGCAGCGGGTCCAAAATGCAGCAGCCAGACTGGTGGCTGGTGTGCATCGATGGGCACATCACCCCAGTCTTGGCTTGTTTGCACTGGTTGCCCGTTGCAGCCCGAGTTAGATTCAAGGTCCTGGTTTTGGTTTACAAAACCCTCCATGGCCTAGGACCTGGCTACCTGACGGAGCGGATCGACCAGCGGTCATCTTCGGCCCGTCCGACTAGGTCGTCGCGGGCGCACACATGCTGCGTGTGGCCACGCCCAGGAGGCTCGGAGAACTTCCACCCGGCTGGCCTTCTCTGTGGCTGGCCCAACCCTATGGAACCACCTACCAGCAGAAGTGCGCCTTGCAGAGTCCCTGCCTGCCTTCCGGAAGGCGCTGAAAACCCTTCTCTTCCGGGAGGCGTTTGGGTGACACAATTTTTTTTTTTTTTAGTCCCGCCATCTGTTGTAGTCGTTTTGTTTTATTGTTTATTTCAGTTGTTGTTTTAATTTGCTGTCTGTACATTTGTTGTAAACCGCCCGGAGTTCCTCTCAGGAAGACGGGCGGTATATAAGCTGTATAAATAAATAATAATAATAAATAAATAAGTAAAGCCTCAAGATTCATTCTTTGCTGATCCTGGTTCCTGCTCCTGGTTCCATTGCTGCAGCGTCTTCCCCACCTCCTTGCAAGGGAGGGCAGCATATGTGAGCAGTGGTGTGTCTTGGGTGCGTGTAGGCCAATTCCTGGGCCATGCGACAGCCGCCGGGCCCATGGGCACCTGGACAACGTGGCATTTGTATCTGTTGCAGATGCCACGCCCTTTCTTCCCCCTTCAGGCTGAATGACCAGCCCCCACACATTTTCACCTCACCAAATCTGGCCCTCCTTGCAAAAAGTTCGGACACCCCTGTTATAAGCGCCTGGTTGATTGTCCCTAGGAAGCAGAGGTTGGAGGGAGAAGTTGGAGAGGTCCCTTCCTGAACTCCTGCCCCCTGTCATTCTGCCAGTCTTCACATCCTCCGTCCTGCTGTCAGAGCCAATGCTGGGTTTCGTAGTCCAAATGAAATTCGCTGTCCTCGTCTCAGAATCGAGCACAGTTTGCATTTCTCGGCCTTCCTGTACGTGTGTGCAAAACAGTTTGTTGGCTGGGGAGGAAAAATTATAATGGTCCTGTGAATCAGCCCTGCGATGTGAATCTCTCCCCCCCCCACACACACAAAGAAATTGTCAGCATTTAATGGTTCTTGAGTGTGGAGGCCCAGCCTGTCCCAAGAGCGGGGAGCTGAGCTTTGACGGACTGACACACCTGAAGTGTATTCCCAAAATCATGTTTGCCTGGTTTTTCGGAGAGATGTGGGATCCACATTTCCTTTTGCACGTAAAACATGTCACCTGCTAGTTAAACGGCTCCCTACCTGGTTGCTTTTTAACGCAGCAGTAAAACAAATAAATGAAAGTAAAATCGCATTTCCCCACCCCTTGCAGGCACAGACTGAAATTGAGACACCCTTTGCGTGTGACGGTCCCATCCTCTTTGGGGAAAGGTGGGTCCCCTGCGCTCAATTAATTCCTCACCTGCTTTGGGGTGAAGTGCACCGCATTGCACATTTCATGACAGGGAGGGACCGCTTTGGCTTCCTAAGCAAAAACCAGGACGTGCGAATCAGACCTCATTTTTTTTAATGGTGTGTCGGCAGCAACGGCAGCAAAAAAAAAGAAAAAGAAAAGAAAAGTGGAATCGAGTGTCCTTGGCTCTTATTGCAGCTCTTTCTCCGAAGTTTGAGAGAATGGCGGACTTCTCCAGCTGTGTTAGACCTTTCCAGGTGGATTTGAGTCGGGGCTTATCCTGCTACCTGGTGCTTCAAAGCCTGCCTGCCTCTCCTGGGTGACAAGGCCTGTAGGACACCCCTGAAATGCCCACCCCCCTCTCTCTGTGTGTGTGAACATAAGAACATAAGAGGAGCCATGCTGGATCAGGCCAAAGGACCATCGAGTCCAGCTTCCTCTGTCTCACAGTGGCCCCACCAGATGCCTCTGGGAGTGCACGAGACTAGATCTCTGTCTCCTGATACCACTCCCCTGCATCTGGCCCTTGAAGTACCCTGCTATTTAAGCCTGGAGATGACACATCTCCATCATGGTTTGTAACCTGTGATGGACTTTTCCTCCAGGAATCTGTCCAATCCCCTTTGGAAGACATCCAGGCCAGAGGCCATCACCACCTCTTGTGGCAGGGAGTTCCACAGACTAACAACACGTTGGGTGAAAAAAAATATTTTCTTTGGTCTGTTCTCACTCCCCCAACCCTCAGTTTGAGTGGATGTCCCCTAGTTCTGGCATTTTGTGAGATGGAGAAGAGCATCCCTCTATCCACTTTACTCATGCCCTGCATTATTTTGTACATCTCAGTCACATCCCCCCTCAGGCGCCTTTTTTCCAGACTAAAGAGCCCCAAATGCTGTAGCCTTTCCTCATAAAGGAGGTCCTCCTGTGCAAGCACTCAGGTGCAATCGTCAGGGAAGAGAGGCTGGCTTCAGATGCCTTTAAATGTTACTAACGATGCATTTAGTCTCGTTTTCACCTAGCATTTCATTTACTGCTATTTCACTATTGCCACTTATTGACCTGGGGGAAAATGATAGCTATGTTTAAATATTTGAAAGGATGTCATATTGAAGAGGGAACAGGTTTGTTTTCCATGGCTTCAGAGACTAGGACTCGGGGAAATGGTTTCAAACTACAGGAAAAGAGATTCCATTTGAACATTAGGAAGAACTTCATGACAGTTAAAGCTATTCGGCAGTGGAATATGCTGCCGCGGAGGGTGGTGGAGTCTCCTTCTTTGGAAGTTTTAAAGCAGAGGCTGGATGGCTATCTGTTGGAAATATTGCGATGGGATTCCTGCATGGCAGGGGGTTGAACTAGATGGCCCTTGTGAGGTCTCTTCCAACTCTAGGATTCTATGATTCTATGATTCTATGACCGAAATCCAGCAGTAAGGAGCTGGGCCTGATGAAGGAGAGCATTGTCAAGTCCAGAGCCAAACTCGTGGTGCCTAAAAGGGTGACGACATAGCCCATTGGTCCGCTGTGTTGTTGAGACGACTTGGCTCTTCTACGGGTGGCCAGTGTGATCAGGTTCTCTCTTTACCCTTGGGGGGTTCCTTCCCAGGAGACCCTGAAAGGAGAGGAGATGCAGCTGTTGGAAACAGCTTTTTAATTTAGCGCTGGGGGCTGACGCACAACTATCTCTGCAGTAGGCTCAACCTGTTCTTTAACCACCAACCATGTTGCTCCAACTGCCTTTCAACATAGGTGTCTCATATGAAGTCCTCAAAACAGGGGCGTCCTAAACCATTCATGATCTGTCGGTCTCTGGAGGGGTTGATCAGGACGGAACCCAAGTGGAGTTTTCAATGGCCATTCTGCTTTCAATTTCCCAACTTCGTTAAGTGGTGTAGCTGCTTCCCGATATTGGGAAACTGAAAACTTCCTCTGCTTCTCTGTGCAGGGAGAGATGGAGGAAGCAAAGTTAACTTAATGAAAACTGATTTCCTCTTTTTTTTTTAAGGGTGGGGCATGAAAACCCAATAACCACCCTATCTGAAGTTGCTGGATTCCACCCCCACCCCCACCCCATGGAAAAGGGCAGTTTTGGGGAAGGGTTGATGAACTGGAACAAGTTCAGAGGAGGGTGACAAGGATGATCAGGGGGCTGGAAACCAAGCCCTACAAGAAAAGACTTAAAGACCTGTGCTTGCTTAGCCAAAAGAAAAGAAGACAGAGGGGCGATAGTGTAGCACTTCTCAAATATCTGAAGGGCTGTCATACAGAGAAGGGGTAAGATCTGTTCTTAGCCATCCCACCACGGGACGCGCAACAATGGGCTCAAGTTAAGTGAACCCAGCTTTCAGCTGAATATCAGGAAAAACTTCCTATTTATTTATTTATTTATTTATTTATTTATTTATTTATTTATTTATTTATTTATTTATTTTACAGCTTATATACCATGCCGTCTTCCTGAAGGAACTCCGGGCGGTTCACAGCAAACAAATAACAGATAATCAAATATGACAAATAAGCAGATAATAAACTCAATTTAAAAACATGGTAACAGCAAAAAACAAAGAAACATGGGGGCAGATGGTGGACAAAAAAAATTATAATTAAAAATTAAGAGTCACCAAATGCCTCCCGGAAAAGCAAGGTTTTTAAAGCTTTCCTGAAGGCTGGCAGGGACTGTGCAAGGCGCACTTCGCTAGGGAGGTGGTTCCATAAGGTGGGGCCAGCCACAGAGAAGGCTCGGTTACGAGTAGACGTTTTCCGAGCCTCCCTGGGCGTGGCCACCCGCAGCGAGTGCGCCCGCGACATCCTAGTTGGACGGGCCGAAGTTGACCGCTGGGGGATCCGCTCTGCCAGGTAATCAGGTCCCAGGCCATGGAGGGTTTTATAAATTAAAACCAAGACCTTGAATCTAATTCGGGACGCAAGGAGTAACCAATGCAGATGAGCCAGTACTGAGGTGATGTGGTCATATCGACGCACACCCGCCACCAGTCTGGCTGCCGCATTTTGCACCCGCTGCAGCCGCTGAAGGAGAGTCAAGGGCAACCCCATGGAGAGAGTGTTGCAGTAGTCTATTCTCGAGATCACCAAAGCTTGCACAACCGTTCTCAGGGAGTCCCCGTTGAGGTATGGACGAATCTGGGCCATTTGTCGAAGATGGAAAAAAGCGGTCCTGGACATGGAGGCCACCTGGGCCTCCATAGTGAGAGCTGGGTCCAGGACCACACCCAGATTCTGGACACTGTCTGCCAGCTGGATGGAAATGCCCTCCAAGCTGGGGAGAGGGCCTCCATATCTGGAAGGGAAGCCCCAAAGAACATAACCTCGGTCTTCCCTAACTGTTAGAGCAGTATGACAACAAACACATGACCTCAAGGGGAGGGGGGCGAGTGCTCCAACACTGGAGGGATTCAAGATAAATGTGGACAACTCTCTGGCAGATATCTGGAAGCTGAGTCATGAGAACTGACTTGTTTTCTTGAGAGAGCGAAACCTTTCGCTGCTCATCCAAGCAGCTTCGTCAGCCTGACGGAGCTGCTTGTTCGAATAGCGAAATGTTTCGATCTCTCAAGAAAAGAAGTCCAGTTGCCATGACTCAGCTTCCAGATGAACTCAGCTGGATGACTGGGAATCTTCACAGGCATCTGGCAGATCTCCTTTGATTTGTATTCCTGCACGGACCAGGAGATTGGGCCTGACTAATTCTATGATTCTATGATGCTATGAATTCTCTAGGGACAACAGAAGAGTGCAAAGTGTTTTGCTTTCAAAGAGCATGGATCTGATCAACCTCCTCCTTCTCCTCATCCTTAAATCTGCACAGCTAAATAGTTTGACGCTCAATTGGAGTTGCTGGGGTCCCCCTACCCACCCTTGCTGCTGTTATATCGTCTTATCTGTTGGAATGCGCTCATTCTGATCCCATCCTCTGCTCTCTTCTGCTATTCCAGAAGTAAGACCTAAACTCATGGATTGAAATTACAATTCTTACCATGAAGAAGAACCTCCAAGCACTAAAAGCTACTCAATTACTGGGATGGACCATCTTAAACCAGTTATCAAAAACCTATGACTGGACACAGAAATTGCTGTCCCCTCTCTCCCCAAAAAAGAGTTACTTTCCCAAGCTCGTATATCACCCAACTCTCTTCTTGATCTCTTTTTTTGTCCATTATTCTGTATTTTTGGATTGTCATCTCAGAACAGCACAGCTGGAAGGGGCTCTTGGGGTTTGAGGTCACCAATCTCAGTTGCTTTTGTGGTCGTATCTCCATCGTGGCTGCAACCACACTTCCTTGAGCAGCCACTTTTTATTTTGCATCGCCTTATCTCCTCACGTGGTCACGTGGTGGCTACAGCGGTTCGGCAGTCCGCACTTCAGCGGTTGCTTAACAATCGGCTTTCCTGTTCGCACTTGGCTGAACCGCTTTAAACTCCGTCAGAGAAACGGCAGAAGTGGGGGAAACCGGAAAAAGGCAGCATAGTATGTCCGCAAATACAAACAAATTGCTTTATAAGGGGGTACAGGAACCGATTTTAAAAAAAACACCACCCCCAGTGGTCGTCGCAAGAAAAACCAACACAGCGGTCCAAAATGGGCGTGGCCAAGGGGGCTCTTCAGAAAAAGCGATTTGAAAAGCGGACAGTGGTTTTTAAGGCAATTTGTCTTTAAAGAAAAGGAGCAGCATGTGAACTAACAAATAGGCATGGTTGAACCAGGCATTATATTCACAGAGCTGTCCAAGAAACAGATGTGCTTCAGAGGTGGGTCCAGCAGGAGGGCAGGTGAGAATTGTCACGAAAAATGGTATTCATGAAATATATGTGGGTAGGTAGAATTTAAATAATTAAATAAAAAAACTTTCTGCCTTTAAAGACAAAGTATGCAGCAGCAGAGACCAACTGCCCAATATATGTTTAAGACTGAAACAAGCACTTATACTGAAATTGCTAGCCAAGGATGTGTAAAATAACAAGAATCAACACATCTTTATGTAAAAAAAATATTCTTTGTATTACATAACAAAAACCCAGCTTTAGCAAAAAGTATGAAAATAATGCCTGGTAATCAAAAGCTTACACATCACAGGCACATGTCTGTTAGCAATATTTACAACAGCAATATAACAGTTCTCTATACACTTGCTTAACTATCAGCAAAACCCTTCTGTTGATTTAATGTCACAAACAGAAGACTATAATTGTTACTAACACATAAGCATTTATCATTTGTAAAGCGTATCCCATTCTTTTATTCATGCAAACACACAGCAAAAACAGAGAAATACCCAGTACATTTTAGCTCTAACAGGGCATGTAGGTCAGAGTGACTGATTCTAAAAAAGAATCAGCAAATAATGAATCTTGAGGCTTTACTTAAATACTCTTTCTGCTACCTGATCGATTATACCTGCCGGATTCAGCAAGAAACCCTCTGCTGATGGTATCACCTGTAGCTACCACACCCCAAACACTTACTTTGGTTTCTTACTCCAGTGCTGGTAAGGTAAGCCTACAAACTCCATTATTTAATTTATGTTTTTACTTTTCTTGTTAGAAATTTCAACAAGAATATGGTCTCCGTCACTGGCAGATGGGGTTGGCATTTCAGTCACCCGGTGGCAGGCTGCATGAGACCAGATCCAGGGAAGATGTGGTGAATTACTCCCTGGGCAAGAGGCAAAGTTATGTTTGTCTCCATCCATCCCTTGGCTAGTTTTGCTGGGACACCTGGAGTATTGACATTGGGGTTCTGGAGGTGAGCTTTTTGCCTGGAGCTCTGATCTGGACACAATTTCATTGGAGATTTTGCAACCTCGCATGCTGCCTCTAGTAGTCGTGGCTGGGAGGGATTTTTCTGGGCTGAGGTGACTGCCCATCTCTCTAGTATTAACCAACCATTCCTGCCCAGCCTCTGATTGCAAACAAAGCCCCACCTTTTCTGCCTCTTGTTTTGCCCCCTCTAGAAGCTGTTGAATTCTGTTGCCGAAAGCAGCCATGTTGGTTAGCTTGCTCTTTGACAACTGTAAGTAAAGAAGGTGGGTTTTACATTCTTTTTCATTCTAATGTCTCTGACTGAGTGGTTAAGTGCCAATTTATGAGAAGAAAAGGAGGGGTGGACTACTCCAGGGAACTTGAAGCTATTCTGTTCTGCGAATCCTTACACTTCCTGTTCTGAAGCTAGAGAAATCTAACCAGAAGTTCAAAACGAGGCAAGAGCTTTTGCCTCTGCCTTGACAGCCTTGCAAAGGGCCAGATATAGCATATTTGACCAAAGATCCATTTCTTAGTCCTGGATTCGTTAATCAGATCCTTCTGTCTCTCAGAGGATGAGCCCCATTACGACATCCCTCCTTGCCATTTGAATCAAGAGACCATGAGACTCTCCTCCCTTTGAAGTCCCAGCACCAATTCCCGATCCTGTTGCAGCTAACTCCCCCAACCCGGTACGTTCCTCCCTACTGTTAATGTAAGATTATATGTTAGGGAGTCTGGGTGGACCACAAATTGAACATGAGCCAGCAGTGTGATGCAGCAGCCAGGAAAGCCAATGCAATTCTTGGTTGCATCAACAGAACCATAGTGTCTAGGTTAAGGGAAGTGATAGTACCACTCTATTCTGCTCTGGTCAGACCCCACCTGGAGCCCTGTGTCCACTTCTGTGCGCCTCAATTTAAAAAGGATGTTGACAACCTCGAGCGGGTGCAGAGGAGGGCTACTAGGATGGTTGAGGGTCTGGAGGAAATGTCTTATGAGGAACGGCTTAGGGAGTTGGGAATGTTTAGCCTTTCAAACAGAAGGCTGAGAGGGGATATGATAGCTATGTTTAAATATCTGAAAGGATGTCACATTGAAGAAGGGACTGGTTTGTTTTCCATGGCTTCAGAGACTAGGACTTGGGGCAATGGTCTCAAACTACAGGAAAAGAGGTTCAATTTAAACATTAGGAAGAACTTCCTGACAGAGCTGTTTGGCAGTGGAAGATGCTACCATGGAGGGCGGTGGAGTCTCCTTCTTTGGAGGTTTTTAAGCAGAGGCTGGATGGCCATCTGTTGGAAATACTGTGATGGGGTTCCTGCATGGCAGGGGGTTGGACTAGATGGCCCTTGAGGTCTCTTCCAACTCTATGATTCTATCATTCTATGAAATAAAAGCCCAAAAGAGCTGGTACGCTTTTTACATTCTGAATCATAGAGACCGCGGTAGGTATCCCGCCTTGCGCTTGGACTGGCTTTGTGTCCAAGGAACACCTGTTATTGAATCCTGAAATAAGTCAACTCCTTCAGGCTCAGATTAGGGGAAGCATGTTAAATCGATTATATATACCTTGCATGGGGAAGGAGGAGGAGGAGGAGGCGGCACAGTGGGGCAGGTGGCAGAGGGAGATGGGCTGGCCTGAACACAGTTAAATCAGATTAATTGCCAAAATGTAAACGTACCCGAGGGTTTGCTTGGAAAGGAGGGAAATCACCATTTTTCACTCTGGGTGGGATTCAAGAATTCACAAATAGGGATAGGTGGGAGACGAAAAACGAAATGCTGTTTTGTTGTTTGATTATGTAACGAAATGAAACAAAATGAAACGAGGAAGCAGCATTTCGTTACAGACAAAATGAAACTGTTGTTTCCCCATTGAAACAAACTGTTTCATTCCATCATTTAAAAATGGCTCCTGGAGTCCCGGGCACCAAGTCTGGTGCCTCTAGGACCCAGGGGAGCCATTTCTTTTCATATAATTTTTAAAAATTCGTAAGAAACAAAATGAAACAAAACAGGTTGTGTGTGAGCATGAAACAAAACATTATTTTTCCGTTTCATGCCCATCCCTATTCATGAATGAAGGATTTCGCATTCCCAGGACAATGGGGGTGGGGGGGGAACCCACCCTGAAACAACAGCACACACCCCTCTCCTTGGCCTTGTGCTCATGCCATCAAGTGGATTTCTTAACAACAACAGCAACAATTCCAAATGCAATTGTCCTGGACTGTATATTATCCCTCATGGTTGTAAGCTGCCTTGGGTCCTTTTCCAAAGAGAAAGGTGGGGTAAAAATACTTTAAAACAGGCAGACAGACAGACAGACAGACAGACAACAATAACAGTTGAACTGCAGAGCTGGGAGGGACCCTCTGGATCACTCAGTCCAATGGTCATCAAGAAGGTCCCAGTGGAGGACTCAGACTCTCAACTCTCAACTCTCCGCAGCTGAAGGCATCGAGCGTTGCTTGTGACTGTGGCCCTTTGTACATGACCCCTAAACTCCGCCGCAAATGGCTTTAAGCTCCGGAGCTTAAAATGGTTTCCCCACCAGCTCTGGAGTTTACAGATAATTAAGTGCGACCACGCCCACCTAAGCGCGTCCCAGCGCACTTTTCAGGCACCTGCTCTCTGGAGGTGATAATTCCTGATGTGGATATAACAGTAGTGACTGCCCTGCTCTCCTTGCTTCTGTTTGTTCTTTTTTTGCCCCCCTCCCCTTTAAGAGATCTGAATGCAGTGCGGGGACGGCAGAACGGAGGTGAGCGGCATTCTTTTCTTCCTTTTTTTCCTCCCTCCCCTCACGCAGCCAGCAGCCAGGAGTGCGGAGGGGGTGGGAACGCAGGAACAGTGACAAACCCCTAAGATCTCTGGTCCGAATTTAAGTGGCCAGCAGATCTTAGGGGTCGTGTGAAAAGGCCCTGTGTGGGACGAAGGGCTTGGCCCATGGCAACTCGTTAGAGAAGCCTCATCGCCGGCTCGATTCCCCCGAAACCCTGCACCTTCTGGAGGTGGAGGACTCCAACCTCCATCACCCCAGCCAGGTCCACCTGCCCGGGGGGGTTATGGGGTTTGTAGTCCCACACTTTTTAGAGAGCCAGAGGTCAGCAGGAGGTGGGTGGGGGTGCCTCCTCTAGGATGTTTGGGATTCTTGGGAGATTGATCAGGGTCTGACACTTCAAGGCTGAAATGTGCATTTGCATAGAGGCCAATACCAATTACAGGGCAAGTGTGGGTCATCGCTGTGGTTTTGTGCGATACTTTCTTATTTGAAAACTCAGCGATTATGCATGGTAGAGATGGGCACGACTCAAAAAATTGTGTTTCGTTGTTCGTTTTTCGTTTGGGGATCCGTTTCGGTTCGTTTTCATTTTTCGTTTTGTTTTTGAAAAATTTTTGTTTCATTTTCAGTTCGTAACGAAATGAAAAAATGAAAATGAAAATGAAAAATTGCTGTTTCGTTAGCATTCTTTTCAGTTCAATGGATTTGCCGCAACGAAAACGAAAAACACGGCAAAATTGGTCATTTCGTTTCCGTTTCCGTTTCCGTTTTTGAAAAAAATTTCGTTTTCGTTTTCGTTTTCGTTATGAAACGAAACAAAAAATGAAAACGAAAATTTCGCTGAGTCGTGCCCATCTCTAATGCATGGCAAAAGTGAGACTTCTACATTAGGGTTTTTGTTAATTGTGAAAAAGGGGGTTGAGTTATAAAAATTGGGGCAGGGTGGGGGAGAAGGTTAGTACTGCAAAAGATGACACGCACCTTCTAGGTCAATTAACAACAACAACAACTACAACTACAACTACAACTACAACAACAACTACAACAACAACAGTAAGTGGTGCATGGGGTGAGACTTCTATTGAAAGCATAATTCACCCCCCCAAATCTCCTAAGGGACACAAGGTGTGTTTCTGAGCATTTAATTAATCAATTAATTAATTTGGAAGTATATTTTACCCTGCCTTTCTCCTTGGAAAAGGACCCAAGGCAGCTTACAGTAATGAGGGACGATATACAGTCCAATACACTTATTCAAGTACTGTAATTGAGAGCAGAGAATTGAGGGACATCTTACAGCATTAAAAAAATACATTAAAGATACAAGAGAACAAAGCATTTTTTTAAAAAAAAACAACAACCCCCTCTCCACCTGCCCAATTTTAATTTTTGTGGTTCAGGGCTGGTGGATGCAAAGGTGCCATGGGTCTGCAGATGAACCCTGGAGTGGGGAGTGGGGTGGCTGCAAATATTTATTTATTTTATATTGAGTATTTTTTACCCCATCTTACTCCTTGGAAAAGGACCCAAGGCGGCTTACAGTAATGGGGGACAATATACAGTTCAGTACAATTAACCCTATTTAATTAAGGACTAGAAGACGGATGAAAAGCAGAGACGGGATTCATATTTGGACAGAAAGAAAGACAGTGTTTTTTCTTTTTAAGGCCATGGACTTTTATTTATGCATTTGAAAAATATTTTTATCCCGCCTTAAAAGGACCCAAGGCAGCTTACATAATTTAAATAAAAAAGTATTTAAAAGCTAAAAACAGTAAGTTTGCAAACATTAAAAAAGAATTAAACAAGTACAGTATTATATTTAAAATGGTAAATAAAACCAATATTAAAACCTGTTTAGAAGCAGCAGAGCTCAACAATCTATCTCAGATCATCGGTCATTAGAGGAAAACTTGCCCAAAAAGGGAGTTCGACAGAAGGAGATCCAAAGATGAGGTACCTATGTGGCTTAAACTCTTCTGGGCTTTAGAAGAGTTTTACACAAACATATGGTAGAAAGCTCTGTCAAGAGTTAATACTCATTCTGTGAAAGCCAAATGGAGCCTCCATATTAAGAAGAACCTAGGAACCTAAGAAGAGCCCTGCTGGATCAGGCCAAAGGCCATCTAAGTCCAGATTCCTGTATCTCACAGTGGCCCCACCAGATGCGTCCGGGAGTGCATGAGACTAGATCTCTGTCTCCTGATACCACTCCACTGCATCTTGCCCTTGAGATACCCTGGTTTTAAGCCTGGAGATGACACATCTCCATCATGGTTTGTCACCTGTGATCCCCTTTTGAAGGCATCCAGCCCAGATGCGATCCTCACATCCTGTGACAGGGAGTTCCACAGACTAACAATACACTGAGTAATTTTTTTCTTTTGTCTGTTCTCACTCTCCCAGCCCTCAGTTTGAGTGGATGTCCCCTAGTTCTGGTATTCTGTGAGAGGGAGAAGAGCGTCCCTCTCTATCCACTTGACTCATGCCCTTCATTATTTTGTTGAGGGACAGTGCAGCAGTGCATACCACAAACGGTGCAGGAGCCACAAACTACCTCATTGCCACAATCTTATGTTCATTTTATCTTACGTCGTTCATGGAGGGCAGGTTTTTTGATGTATTTTGAAGCAGAACAGCCTTGCCTCTTTAGCGCCACCAACCATTTAGGGACAGAATGACCACAATCTTATTGAGTCGCAGCTTTAAGTTCCACAAAGACTGAGAAGTTTCCAGCCAATGTGATCCCGGTCAGCAGCAGAAAAAACAAACAAACCTGTGGGCAAACTCACCAAACTCTTGTGCTTCTTTTGTAGATGCTGTTGTTTGTTTGTTTGTTTATGTCACCTTCCTCTTACAAGATCCAGCGTACGGTATTTATAGAAACCAAGTTAAAAATCAGCAATAAATTATTATAACATTTTAAAAAGGCGTTAAGCAAACAAAATATTATACAAATAACAAATAACTATGTACACAAATGGAGATTACACATTAACGGTGTAATCTCCACTCCAGTTTAAAACTCGGGTCCTTCAAGGGCCAGATGCAGGGGGTGGGATCAGGAGACAGATATCTAGTCTCATGCGCTCCCAGATGCATCTGGTGGGGCCACTGTGAGATACAGGAAACTGGACTAGATGGGCCTTTGGCCTGATCCAGCAGGGCTCTTCTTAGGTTCTTATGTAACATATTAAAAATCATAAGAACAGCAAACTGTTAAAAACACAAGTAAAGCACAGAATAAAAAGCTCCTTTAAAAAAAGAAACATTGGCCAACCAACCATTTAAAAGAAAGCCTGCCTGAAAAGAAAGGTCTTTGCCTGCTTGCAGAACACCAACAAAGACAGGGCCAGCCTGGCCTCCAGTGGGAGGGAGTTCCACCGTCTGGGAGCAACCACCGAGAAGGCCCTCTCCCGTGGCCCCACCAAATGCCCCTGTGAGGGTGGTGAGCCTGAGAGAAAGACCTCTCCTGATAATTCTAATTTCTGGGAGGGCTCATGAAAGGTGACATATCCTTTGAGATACCTTGGATCCGAGCCATAGAGGGCTTTATAGTTGAGAAGAACCAGCACATTGAATTCAGGCTGGAAATGGCTCGGCAGCCAGTGGAGCTGCTGTAACTGGGTGGTGGTGGGTGGGTTATGGGATTCCTGTGGCCAGCCCCAGTTAAGAACCTCTCTGATGCCATCTGGACCCCCTAAATCAGTGATGATGAACCTTTTAAAGACCGAGTGCCCAAAGTGCGATTCAGAACCCACTAATTTTTTGCAAAGTGCCAATACAGCAATTTAACCTGGATACAGGTAGCTGTCAAGGGGCTGATGTCAGGTGCCCACAGAAAGGGCTCCGAGTGACGCCCTTGGCACCTGTGCCATAGATTCGCCAAACTTCTAAAGATTCATTTGAGGGACCAAAGATGGCTAAAAACACACAGCGATTGTGACCAGTGTTATGCTGGCGGGCAGATACTGGGAGCTGCGTCCCAAGCAGGTAATTTTCCTAAACTTGGTCTTTTGGGTGTCATAGAGAAGCGCTGCTGTTTTTGCCGACTACAGAAGAGAAATATGCAATGTGATGCAATATATCTGTCAGCAAAATACTTTTGAACCAGCAAGCAAAACAAGAAGCTGGGCTGAAAAATGGCTCAAGTAGGAAATATAATGCATGGGCAAATAATACCCAGAAGTGCGGTGGGCTAAATGAAAAATGAAATAAAATATTGAAGAGGGAACAGGTTTGTTTTCCATGACTTCAGAGACTAGGACTCGGGGCAATGGTTTCAAACTACAGGAAAATAGATTCCATTTGAACATTAGGAAGAACTTTGTGACAATTAGAACTGTTCGGCAGTGGAAGATGCTGCCGCGGAGGGTGGTGGAGTCTCCTTCTTTGGAGGTTTCAAAGCAGAGGCTGGATGGCAGGGGGTTGGACTAGATGACCCTTGAGGTATCTTCCAACTCTATGATTCTATGATTCTATGATGTCACCATGAAATTCCCGAGGGAGGAAATTCTGCTGTGTAAAAAAAAAAAACTTGGGGGTGCCAGTTTTTTGGAAGGAGGAGGGCTGTTCTTTAATGCTTGTTCGTGTGTGTGTTTGGATCCATGTACATGACATTGAAGAAGAAAAAATGGAAGTCAAAGTCTGATGGAAAATGCCATTTTTTCTGCCAGGAACCTGTGCCTTTCGATTGCCTTGAATATGATTGCATGTTACCGATGCCTCGTAATTGGAAGAAACACATGCCATACCATTCATACAGCAGAATAAGACAGTTTAAGATCCCACGAGAACATCATCCTTTTATATGTCTGTTTCTAAAGTATCTTTAATGTGCTCTTTCCAATTTGTTCCTATATTTTTGTTTAATTTAAGGGAGTTGAATGTGGAGCAGTTTGTTGCACTGTGCTTGTTTTATTGTGCTGTGAACAAGCAAGCAAACACTGGTTAGACACACAAATCGAATAAACAAACAACTGGCAGACACACAGGTAGACAGACAGAAACTGCTTAGACAAGCACTATCCAAAATGTATAAATAAAAATAAATACAGTAAATAAAACAATAAATAGATAAATAACAGGATGTGTTGTTCACTGTCCAGTTGAGAAGGTGATTTTAGTGACCAGAATCTCACGGTGTGACTGAACAAGGATTTTGTCCCAAGCTGACAGCAATCTGTGCTGGCGGAATTTGTGGTTGCCATTTACAGGAAAGAGTTTCTTTATTTGTAGAAAGGGGCGTTTGAAGGTTCTCCCTATGATGGTTTAAGTGGATGTATTTCTTCCCAACATCCTAGGGACCACCAACACCCCCCTGCCCCTTATGAGGAAAGGCTAAAACATTTGGGCCTCTTTAGTCTGGAAAAAAGGCGCTTAAAGGGGGATGTGATTGAGACGTACAAAATAATGCAGGGCATGAGTCAAGTGGATAGATGGAAGCTGTTCTCTCTCACACACAAAATACCAGAACTAGGGGACATACACTAAAATTGAGGGCTGGGAGAGTAAGAACAGACAAAAGAAAATATTTTTTCATCCAGCGCGTTGTTAGTCTGTGGAACTCCCTGCCACAGGAGGTGGTGATGGCATCAGGCCTGGATGACTTCAAAAGGGGATTGGACAGATTCCCGGAGGAAAAGTCCATCACAGGTCTTACAAACCATGATGGAGATGTGTAATCTCCAGGCTTAAAACCGGGGTCCTTCAAGGGCCAGATGCAGAGGAGTGGTATCAGGAGACAGATATCTAGTCTCAGGCGCTCCCAGAGGCATCTGGTGGGGCCACTGTGAGATACAGGAAGCTGGACTGGATGGGCCTTTGGCCTGATCCAGCAGGGCTCTTCTTATGTTCTTATGTTCTTATTTTCACCACCGCTACTCCTTTTCAATGGTCATTGCTGTTGGTTCTCCTGCCCATGGTGTTTTGGGAGAAATGAATTCATTCCAGTTTTTCACAACACGTACCATATAACATTCTTATAACCCCAAAGCCTGTAACTAGGTGTTTGCAAGGGATTTTTTAAAAAACAAATTTGCCATGCCCCTACCCACAATTGCCTGCTGCCCTCTGTTACTACTGGATAACTTTGTTTTTTGAAAGCCAGTCACTCAAACTGAGGTCTACCCCTGGTTGTGAGGATTCTGATTTCACACAGTGGAATCGGTTTTTGGGTTACTGGGAGCAGATTTTATTTATTTATTTACTATCTCTCTCTTTTTTGTTCTGTCATCTTTCTCCCTGTCAGATGTTAGTTAGTGAAATACACGTATTAGACAGGATGTTCTATATATATATGATATGTATTTAATTGATTTAAAGATGGAGTCTGAAAAGTGCAAAGTCACAGTGACTCAATGTATAGTTTTTTCTAAAGGAGTTCAGATGTTAAGAATGAGCATAATGAATTTTGGCTGATGCAAGGGGTTGCAATAGCTATGAGGTAATGTCATTCATGATTGGACAGAGACATGTATAAAAATGTTCTGTAAATCATTGTACATTTGGCCTTCTGTGAGTAAGGCACCCACTTTGTTTCTCTGCCATATATTTTGTCATATGTACTAAAAACTGTTATGCTGTTGAACTTTGTATAAGTTCTGTGATGCTGTGATATGTTTTTGTTCATATGTAATATAGCTGTTTGGTTTTAAGAAAACTCTGTCTCTGGCTATTCATTCAATAAGTATTGCTTCCGCTGGCTGATCAAATAGCACAAAACTCTAACACTCCACACAAGGCATCTCTCATACTATTAAGAGTATATAATTGTGCTGCTTATACACCACCCCATAGTATGTAAAACACTTTCATGGTGGTTTATAAGACATTTATGCAGGCTACACCTTGTCCCACATCCTGCCAGCTGAGTACTCATTTTGCTGACCTAGGAAGGCTGGAAGGCTGAGTGAACCTTGAGCCAGCTCCCTGAGTCCATTGGGATCAAATTCAGGTTGTGAGCACAGTTTTGGCTGCAGTATAGCAATTCAGGCACAGCACCCTGGGCTGTTTAGTACACAAATTGCTTCAGTATGCAAATACTAAATAGGATCAAACAAAGATGCAAATACTAAATAGGATCAAACAGGTTACAAACCATGATGGAGATGTGTAATCACCAGGCTTAAAACCGGGGTACTTCAAGGGCCAGATGCAGGGGAGTGGTATCAGGTGACAGATATCTAGTCTTGTGAGCTCCTAGACGCATCTGGTGGGGCCACTGTGAGATACAGGAAGCTGGACTAGATGGGCCGTTGGCCTGATCCAGCATGGCTCTTCTTATGTTTTTATGTTCTTATGTAAAGAGAAGATTGTTGTGTATTGATCTGTATTCCTATTATCTGTAATTGCTTATGTTGAAGTAACTGCCTTCCTGTTCCCAAAGGGAACAGTCCTATTGGTTATTTCCAGTTGCTGCATTTGGATCCTCAATCCTATTGGTTTCTGCGAAAAGGCAGCTTTGTGATTGCTTGTAATTGTTCCCTCCAAAATGTATCTTTTCCTAGCCTGTCCTCGTTCCTATAAATGTAGCTTCCTCGTCCCAGTCCCCAGCCTTGTTCTCTCCCTGAATAAAGAGTTGTTATCATAGAAGCTGTCTTTAGCCTACTATGTCACAGAGCTGAAATCACTTGCTGAAATCACTGAACCCCACGCTTTCACACTGGCGACGAGGATGGGATCCGGAATGCTGAGAAGCAGAGGATCATCACGCTGACTCAGAGTTCAGATCGCAGGGAAGAACAAGACTCACCAGCCGGCTTAGAAGACGACCCTGCCCGCTGGGAGAATGGAAAGTCCACGGGTATTGGAGCCCTTCCAGTCATCGGAGCCCCACACTTGGCCATGATCTCTGTTATTTCCGCAAGCTAATTAATCCAAATAAGAGACGTGCTTTCATGTTGGCCAGACTCAATATTTTTCCCTCCTCAGTACTCTCAGGAAGATACTTGGGTATACCACCGTCCCAGAGGCTTTGTAAATTTTGCCAACTTGAACCAGACACGGCCCCTCATATACTGTGCCGTTGCCCTGCCCATACTAGGTTACGCAAAGAGTTTTTAGACCCAATTATGTCTATGTTCTCTGGCCCTCCAGAGGAATACACAAGCTTTTTACTTCGTGACAATGGATCACCCTCCAAGTTGCAGATTTTCTAGTAGCTGTTATTAATAAGAAATGAGAGTGTATCCCCTTTTTGGCTTTTTACCTATTGTTTTACTTGACAATGGTTTACCATCACTGTTTTGGTTGTGTTCTATATTCTTTGTTTTAATGCCAATAAAGGTGTATGTATGTATGACTCCGCAATCTGCGGAAGCACAGACTATTGTAACACACAGAGGGGCTTTCCGAGTAAACAGATTACAGTTTGGAGTTTGTGTGGCCCCAGGGATTTTTTAAGGTCTAATGGAGCGCCTCTTAAGGGGTCTGCCAGGGGTCTTGCCATTTTTGATGATGTTCTGATTGCTGGGAAAGACCCCCAGGAACTATTTGGGCGTATCCGTGCTGTGTTAATCAAATTTAAAGAGGTGGGGCTGCAGCTTAAAAAGGAAAATTCAGTTTTGGGGTGCCATCTCTGGATTTCTTGGGGTTTAAAATTGATGCAACAGGCATCCACCCCACTGACTCTAAAATTGAAGCCATTACTGAGGCTCCACGCCCACAGAACAAGACGGAGTTACAGTCATTCCTGGAACTTATTAACTTTTATCATTCATTCCTACCTCAGAAAGCTTCAATAGCGGAATCGTTGCATAGACTATTGAAAAAAAAAGTGTGTGTTGCGTTGGGCTCAGGCACAGCAGAAGGCTTTTGACACCTTATGGGGCATGCTGACTAGCAGGAGCGTCCTTGCTCATTATGACGAGTCGAAACCTCTTGTTCTGGCATGTGATGCTTCTCAGTATGGGCTGGGAGCTGTGCTGAGCCATAGGGAAGCGATTGGGTTAAAAAAGCCCATCTCATTCTATTCTCGTACGTTGTTGCCAACGGAGCGCAACTACTCACAAATTAACAAAGAAACACTGGCAATAGTGGCAGGGATTAAAAGGTTCCATGACTATTTATACGGTCGCCACGTCTTCCTTGAAACCGACCACAAGCCATTGTTAGGATTGTTCAACCCGAACAAGCAGACACCGCAGATTCTCTCCCCCAGGATGTTACGATGGTCTATATTCCTGAATGGGTTCCAGTACACCCTGACCCATGTTCCAGGGAAAAGTTTGTGCCACGCTGATGCGCTAAGTCGCTTGCCCCTTCCTGGTGTGAGCGATGCGGATCCTGCCCCGCCGGAACGAGTGATGATGCTGGAAAAACTCCCCGGGGGCCCTGTAACGGCCACTGAAATAGCTGAGAGAACGAGGAAAGATACCGCTCTCTCCCGTGTGCTCACTTGGGTGGGGAGGGGATGGCCAGGTGGCCCGCATGAAGAAAAATTTAGACCATACGCAACAAGGCAACATGAGCTATCCCTGCATAAGGGCTGTCTCCTGTGGGGAGACAGAGTGATCATTCCAGCGCCACTGAGAAACAGGGTTCTGGTTACGCTTCACATGGGGCATCCGGGAATGGTCAGGATGAAGTCGCTAGCCCGGTGCTATGTGTGGTGGCCTGGGATGGACCAAGATGTTGAACAATGGGTACGGACGTGCAAGGCATGTCAGGAAGTGCGCCCAGAAGTGGCCAGAGCACCAGTCCACTGGTGGGAGCAGACCCGGACTCCCTGGAGCCGGCTGCACTTAGATTTTGCTGGGCCATTCCAAGGAAAGGTTTTTTTTGTTATCGTTGATGCGTATTCTAAATGGTTAGAGGTAGCTATGGTTCCCAGCAGAATCTGTAATTGCTTATGTTGAAGTAACTGCCTTCCTGTTCCCAAAGGGAACAGGCCTATTGGTTATTTCTAGTTGTTGCATTTGGATCCTGAATCCTATTGGTTTCTGCCAAAAGGCAGCTTTGTGATTGCTTGTAATTGTTCCCTCCAAAATGTATCTTTTCCTAGCCTGTCCTCGTTCCTATAAATGTAGCTCCCTCGCCCCAGTCCCCAGCCTTGTTCTCTCCCTGAATAAAGAGTTGTTACCATAGAAGCTGTCTCCAGCCTACTATGTCACAGAGCTGAAATCACTTGCTGAAATCACTAAACCCCACGCTTTCACAAGGATGAGTCCATTCAATAGTGCCTGCAGCTGGGAGCCTGGAGCTGTGTTTATTAGTTTTGTGGTATGGCTCTCCATGAAAGAACAATATAGAGATAGGCCTGGGAGCTGACAGAAGCCTGCCTCCCATCAGACTGAAACATGGACTCCTGCCTGATTGCTCTTAAGGATGCCCCTTACGCTTGTCTTAAGGCGGTCATGGCCAAATGGACTCCTCTTAGGCACAGCCTGAGGAAATTACTTTTCCAGGCTACATCCCACCATCACCACTGAGCGCCCCAACCTTGCATGCTGCCCGGAGAGGGTGACTACTACCTACTAGGGATCTTTTTATATGGATTCCCATCCATGATGGCATGGACTGATGTCATAAGAATGCCAGTGTTTTCCATGTTACTTTCCACCCCTCAGAATGGATTCTTTCTTCTCTTTTTGCATACTCTTTGTCGCTCTAATGTTACCTCTTAATGCCTGCGATTGGATCAGGTTTGGACCTCAGGGGATCCCTCTCCCAGAGACCCCTCAAAGAGCGGAGATGGTATATACAATGACACTTCTTTATTAACTTCTTCATCCGGAACATGTATGACAACATTATCGAGAATAAACTTTACTTTAGAACTCTCAACAAAACCAGCCGATGCCCAGGTGTCCAACTGTCAAGCCAGTAATTCTGGGGACTGAGGAGCCTCTTGAACCTCTCTGCACTGCTTGGTCTCCTCAGGTGCAAGCCCCAGCCAGTGCACAGTGTCCCACAAGAGAGCTGCCGAGCCCAATCTGCTGTTGGCTCCCCCCACCCAGCCCATCAATGGCCCTCGGAAGGGGCTCTCCTCCAGGGACCTACCACCTCCCGAAAGACAAGCACCCTCCACTCCTCTGCCTCCGTCATCTCCTTCCATCCCTCCTTTCTTTCTCCTCCTCCCGTATGCCCTCTCTCCATGCCTTTTTCATCCTTTATACTTCACGCCTTCTTCGCCCCTCCTGTTCCCATGATCTCCTCCCCTTTTTCCACCAGAAATCCCTCAATGGTGGTCTCACCCTCAACCACCCAGTTGATTCCCCTTCTTTCTGTGGATGGTTGGTCTGTTTTGAGTGGCGTTCCCATCCTCTCCAACTCTTTCAGTACCACCCGCATTCCCGAGTCCTCTGTTTTCTCCGCACAGATGGACAGCACCCTGGCCTGAACACGATCTTTGGGTTTGGGCACCCCACAATGCCTCTTCTAATTCCCTGTTAACTTGAATATGTCTTAAATGTTCTGGACTGCATATTGTCCCTCACTATTGTAAGCCTTTTCTAAGGAGGAAGGTGGGGTAAAAAAATATTCAAAATAACATCACTTCTTCTCCTCCTCCTCCTCCTCCTCCTCCTCCTCCTCCTCCTCCTCCTCCTCCTCCTCCTCCTCCTCCTCCTCCTCCTCCTCCTCCTCCTCCCACAGGTGCGGGGTCCGCTTTTCAGATCCTGAAACTCCACTTTGCCCAATCAACTGTGTCTTCAGGGCTCATGCCAACAATTTCCATGTCATAGTTGTAAGTTTTTTGGGCTGTTTGGCCATTTTCTGGAAGTTTTTCTTCCTGATGTTTCACCAGAAGATGCCGTCCACAGAGTCTGGCAAAACGTCAGGAAGAAAAACTTCCAGAACACGGCCAAGCAGCCCCCAAAAAAAAAAAAACAACAACCTCACAGCAAGTATCAGATCCCGGCTGTGAAAGCCTTCAAGAATACAATGATTTCCATGTCCTTATTGACAATGTCCTGCCACCTCTGTTTTGGTCACTCACACGGCTGCTGGTCAACGATTTCCAGGTGGTACGCAGTTTGGGTGATGGTGGAAGGCGCTGCTTTGAAGATACGCCCATACCAGGGGAATCAGTTTTCTCTCACCTTCTCTGTCGTTGCTACCATGCCTAGTTGCTGATGGGTGGTATCATTGGTGATGTGGCCCATTAGGGAGATATCTGATATCCAACAGAGCCTACACATTTCCATGTCACGGAGTAGCTCTCTGTGCCCGTTGTTGCTGCCTAGCACTCTGTGCCATACAGTGCAACTTGGGTGGACCATCATCTTGTAAATACTGGATCTGAGACAGTCACAAAGTACACCAGTTACATTACAGCCAGGCCTCATTCACCCTTGCTTGCACGTCAGCACTGATGCCACCATCGCCTTGGAGGTGGGAGCTAAGATCCCGGAAGATAACCACCTTCTGGCGCAGTGGTTAAATGCCTGTACTGCAGGTAAAACTGTGTGCTCACGGCCTGGGTTCAATCCCTGGTAGCAGGCTCAGTGTTGACTCAGCCTTCCATCCTTCCGAGGTCGGTAAAATGAGTACCCAGCTTGCTGGGGGGGGGGCAATGTGTAGCCTGCACACTGTAATTAAAATTGTAAACCGCCCAGAGACGACTTGTAGTGGTATGGAGCGGTATATAAGCAGAACACTTTATTTGGAGCGTTCCATGGGTGGTAACGCTGCCTAGATGCCCTCAGCGCATCCAATCTTGTCTGATTTTGGTAGCTAAGCAGGGTCGGCCCTGTTTAGTACTCAGATGGGAGACCACCAGGGAATACCAGGTGCTGTAGGCGCTGAGACGAGTAGGAAGTAGCAAGCCACTCCAATCTTCCTGCCACGAAAAACTCCATGGACATGTGGTCACAAAAAGTCGGTCACCGACTGTAACGATGCAACACACACACACACACACACACACACACACACACACACACACACACACACACACACACACACACACACACACACACACACACAGGTGTTGACAGTCTCTAGGTGCTCAGTTTTCTTGATGTTTCTTGATGGGCCGTATCCGTCTCTAGGTGCTCAGTTTTCTTAGTTTGACGGGATTCCTGCATGGCAGGGGGGTTGGACTGGACAGCCCTCGAAGTCTCTTCCAACTCTATGGTTCTATGATTCTCTGATGTTTAGGCAGCATCCAAAGTGGTTGAAACAGTCATTTAAAACCTCATTACTAATATAAAAATAAACACAACATAATAAAAGATATAACAAAATACCATAACATTTAGACTTTCGGAGGTAAAAGTTTGTCACCGAATGCTTTCTGCCATATACACCTGCATGACTTGGCTGAAGCAGCTCCAAGGCCTGCCAACAACTTCACTTGGAATACTTTGGCAGAGTCTCCAACTCCGTGTGGGTTTTGCGGCAAGGAAACTTACTAGAATTTCTACCAAACAGAAGATGCCAAGTGTCACGGCCAATGTTTTCCAAGGCATTACAAAAATTCCAGAGGGTGTCCAGAGTTGAGCAGAGGGGAATTATTTATGTAGCAAACTCAGGCAAAGATGCCTGTTGTTTTAAGGTCACTCCAAGCCATGTAAGAAAGAAAGAAAGAAAGAAAGAAAGAAAGAAAGAAAGAAAGAAAGAAAGAAAGAAAGAAAGAAAGAAAGAAAGAAAGAAAGAAAGAAAGAAAGAAAGAAAGAAAGAAAGAAAGAAAGAAAGAAAGAAAGAAAGAAAGAAAGAAAGGGGTTAAAATAACTTTAGTCACAGTAATCCTGCCTGGGTGGTCTTCTTCAGAACAGCACGGGTAATTGTCCCCTGAGGGTGATAGTGGTAAAACCTTTTGCCTGCGCTTTCTTCATCATGTCCTAACACTTTTTCAGAGCTCGATTTAAATTGTTGATCCTAATGTTTTAAAAGCTGTGACTGGTTTGGGATCAGATTATCCAAAGAGTCACAATACATATATGGACACCCACCCCAGGGCCCTTGGTAATCCCAACCATTAAAACTGATAGTTTTGGGGAAATAAAGTCACCCAACACCTGCATAGATTCCCCTCTCCTCTTGTAGTCTTAAAAACGGTCCTAAAACAAGAGTCAAATCCAGATTCCTCACACATGCCTCTATCCCGTGCTTCCATCAGTTGGATATGTTTTGGGACTTTTAGGGAGTGAGTTATTTCTGTTGTCGTGTACTGACCTGCTTGCTCTCTGACCAGGAGAAAATAAACAGAAGGTGGAAACAATGTCCCAAAGAGATATGCAAAAGAGATGCAAGAGTGGCCGGTTCCTTTAAAGAAGACTCCTATGATGAACCTGCAGTTTTAAGAAAATGTAGTGAAAGCTCCTCTTAAAGCACATGGAAGAAATAAATTCCCAGGAGCAGATGTGACACAGACAGAACTGTTCCAAGCTGCAGAGATAGAACCTATCAAGATCCTAACAAGAATATGCTAACAAAAATGGAAAGCAAAACAATGGCACACAGACTGAAAATGTACAATTCCACTCCCCAAGAAAAGTAACAGTAGTTTCTCTGCTTAAAACAGTAACAGTAGTTTCTCTACTCATTCCCCCCCCCCCCCGAGTTTCAAAATTTCCAGAAATTTTACATCTCTAGCACAAACTGATTCATTCAGTGGTTTGTTCAGTGTTTCATGCTGGTTCGTTTATAGCAGTAGCTCTCAACCTGTTGGGTCCCCAGATGTTCCTGGACTGCAACTCCCAGAAGCCTCCACCACTCACTGTGCTGGAAAGGATTTCTGGGAGTTGCAGTTCAGGAACATCTGGAGACCCATAGGTTGAGAACCACTGGTTTTTTAGTGATTGAACAGGTTTTCGAACAGCCCCACTAGGCGCTGCCTCTGAGGGGGCGCCTGCTGGAGGAGGCATGGCTGGGACATCCTGAACACCTATTAGGCCTCTAAACGAACCAGCATGAAATGCCAACTAGTGGTTCATGACCATCTTTCCTCCCCAAATATGTCTATATGCAGGTCTCTTCTGGATGTAGCCTCCCCCCCTCACTTTCAGACATCATTCCATCACTGACAGGATGAGAATGGACAGAGAGGGGGTGGGGAGTAATGGTCTCCATTGCTTCATTACACAATTGGCAATGAAAGACATTATAGGACCAAGAAACTTCATTTCTCCAAGGCTGCCTTCTACACAGATGGGACAGCTGGATGTTCTTATTGGCCAGGGGGTAAGGGCATATTACATAAAGCACACAGCATACAACCTTTTTGGGGGCTGAGGGAATTGTATATCCCTCCAGCACTAACCAATTGCTTGTTCCAGCCTTTGAATTCAGAGCTCTGCCTCTCTTTCATCCATTGGAGGCAGGTGTTAGTTTTCTGTTGATCTGCTCAGTTGGTTGCTAAGTATGTGTGCAGTAACCAAAACGGTACACACGCCTGTAACTTCAAGCAGCAGGAAGTGAAGGCGTTTTTGAAAAATGCTTTCTCATACAAACATCTCAGAGTGAATTCTTGAGACTTTCAAATGCCAGTTAATGAGAAAGGGGTGGACAATCTGGGGAACTTATAGCTATTCTACTCCATGGATCTCTGTACTCCTACTGAGTAGCAGAAGACTTTGGGCCAGAAATTCAAAACTTGGCGACAGTCTTTGATAAACCCATCCACAATACCTTACCCAGCTCCTTGATGCCTTTAACTACCAATATGTTTCTGATTCCTCTATTGCGGGTCCTGTACAGCAGGCCTGCCCAACAGGTAGACAGCGGGTTAAGAAGGATTCAAAAGTAGCCCGCCGGCCAGCAATAAAAAAGTGAGGGGATAAGTTCTCTACCCCTCCCTCCCCCATCCCAAGGACCACCACTGTCCCAGCAAAGTTCTGGGTCTGCCAGCCCACTGTTTCAGCCGAGCGGGGCAGTTTAAGGGCCATGGCGCATTGAAAATCTGTTCCCTCCAGAACAGATTAATTGGTTTTCAATCCATTCCTATGGGAAACCGCTGCTCTACTTACAAAAGTTTTTACTTATGAGCATGTGCTTGGAACGGATAAAATTTGTAAGTAGAGGTTTTAGTGTAGTAGCCCTCAGGCACTTTGGGCTGGATAAAGTAGAACATGGCCTGTTCGAAGTTGAACAGCCCTGCTGTCCAACCTCCATTTCTGACATTATCTCAACCATTAGGAGCATGTGAAAGAGTGGAAACATCTCATCACTTCCCTTTCTCACTATCTTTCCTTCGTACAACTGCCCTGCCATCAGATCTCCATCTGTCACTGAACAGGCATCCTCCAAGGAAGCTTTCGGTGGTGGTAGGGGTGGTGGTGGGGAGGGGTTACAGCATGACATCACGTTGAAATGAGACGTTTTATCCCACAGGGAGGCTGGTCTGAGCTTGGAGAGGGCCCAGCAATTGACGCAAAGCCTTGTACGGCCCGTTTACAAGTTGTCGGCAGGATGTGTGCGACATGGCGGACAAAACATCTTCTGATTTAAAAGAAAAGAACAGGGACCCACAGGGACGTCAGGAGGTGCGTTGTCAGCCCAAGACAACATGACATGGGCTCCATCGATCCTGATTAGTGCTCAGCTCCGGCGGGCTCTTACGGGGGGGGGCAGAATCAAAATGCCAATCTCCTCAGATGGCAGCCGGGAGTTTTTATCTGACAAACAACAGCGAGATTAAGTCAGTTCGTGGATCAGTGGGTCGTTAATTCTTCCTCCAGCACGTCTAAGCCGAAGAAGGATTGTGTACGATTTATTCGTATTGTCACCTCTGGCGGAGGAAAAGGCCAAACCCTCCACTTCATTACGTCTTGGTCTGTGGGGATGATGAATCAATTAGAAGAGAGGTGAAATATCTTTGGACCGAAGTCCTACGTACAGGGAAACTGCCTCCATGGCGTAAACTTATGTGCTCACATTTGTTCTTTAAAACTGGTATCGTGCTCAAGTCCTTTAACAGGGATTTTTTCCCCTTGTGGCCCCCTCCCCTACCTTTGCTAACAATGGCCGTTGCTAACAATGTGGTTTCAATATTGCCTTCGGCCACTCCCTTCGCCCCCACCCTCTTTTCTCTGTCTCACTAAAGTTTTCTAGGATCGAAACCATCTTAATGCTTGAAGCTTACTTGCAACGTCCGGTTTCTGCTTTCTTTTTTTTTTTTAAACAAATTACCACGGCGTATCAGGCTGTCATGTGATGTTTGATGCCAGCGGTCAAGCCCGGCGCTCAACGCGTCCCGAGGACTTGTGGGCGGCCATCGTGAAGCAGAGCAGCTTTTACTGTTCTGCCCTGTCCATCCCGCCGCTTGTTTACTGTCTTGCATCTTTTCCCTTGTGGCCATTATCCCTTGCCAGCGGAGGGGCTCCGTAACAGGGACGCTCTTCAAGATCAAAAGAACGGGTTAACCGAAATATCTATTTTGAAATGCATGGAGGAAAAGATTCCTGTAAAATCTCTCGCCCGCTTGGAGCACGGTTTAGGGGGCGTGGTCGGGTGGCAATCCAAAGAGGAGGAGCGTGCGGACATTTCGCATGGAAATACAGTAGAATGAAAAAGTTTTCTGCGCATCTTAATTTGAAGCGTACTATTTTTCAGGCAGTCATGTGATGTTTGATGCGCAGTTAGCACCCCAACGACAGGAGAGTATTTTACTGCTCTGTGTCCATCCCAGCTTGTTTACTGTGCATCTTTTCCCTTGTGGCCATTACCCACGTTGCAACCAGGTAACAGTTTTTCTTCAAAAAGGCATTTTGAAATGCAGGAGGAAAGCCTGTAAAAATTGCATCATTAGAATGAAAAATCGAAGTATTGGCAGGAAAAGGGTTAACCTCCTTCTGAAGTCGGTGAGGCATCATTAAGAGAAGTATTTTGACCTCCTAGCGGTGGTTCAAAAAGCTGCGGTCAAAGTGCGCTTCTGGGGGCGTGGTCGGCCGGGGCACCAAATTACTTCCCTTCGTGGTGAAAGTGCGATCTTTTGCTGCGCAGTTCTCCGCAACAGAAAGAGCAGCAAAATCATTGTGAGACCGGGGCCTTAGTATCACCCAGTCTTTGAATGGGGTGGGATGAAGCACAGCTCTTTCTAAAGATGACCATTCCTGGTCTCCATCACGGTCTGCAAATCACAGGGCGCAGCTGGAAGAGGTTTTACTGGCTCACTCGCTGAGTTCTCTTGGTTGGAGAAAATGAACTGGGCCTATAATACTGGACCGACTTGTCAGCAGTGTCAGCAGAGGGCAAAGTCGGCTTCATTCTGGATTAGGGATAGGCACAAAATGGAAAAATATAGAGTTTTGTTTTGTTTCATTTTTAAATGAATTTTTGTAAAAAAATCATAACGAAACGAAACAATGATGAAATGATTTGTTACTCTATAAAATGGCTCCCCGGGTCCTAGAGGCACCAGATTTGGTGGGTAGCTTTCTACAAGGGAGCCATTTTGCAGAGTAATGAAATGTTTCATTTTCAAAGGGAAAAAGAAGTGTTTCGTTTTGTTTCGTAACAAAACGCTGTTTCCCGTTTCATTTTGTTTCATAACATTTTGAAAGCTTACGAGAACGATAAAACAGTGTGCCATTTTTCACTCATCATATCTTGGGGTAATAGGTTCTGTTATTGTACTGCTCTAACAGTTAAGACCCCCACACACACAAACAATATTCTGCCTAAATCAGACTTCCTCTAGCTTGAGCTAGTTTTTATGTATCCTCACCGCGCCCCTGGGATGACCGAAAACAAATCTCTCATCCTCACCTTTAGGGGCTTCTGTACATATGTTTGGCAATCATTCCTCCTGCTCTCTCCACAGACTTACTTCCTTAATGCAAAAACATGCAAGTCATCCTTTATTTGCTGAACCCCATTCCCTATAAAGGTTATCTCTGTTTAAAATCTGCAGGCAGATTTTATGTTGGAGTGCTCTCAGACCCACTGGCTGCCTGGCCTTCAATAAGGTTCCCCATAAAGCTACGCAAAGCAAAGCAAAGCAAAGCAAAGCAAAGAGTTCTGTTTATATAACGCCCCATACCACTTCAAGTAGTCTGGGTAGTTTACAGTTTTAATAACAGTATGCAGGCTACACATTGCCCCCCCCCCAGCAACCTGGGTACTCAATTTACCGACCTTGGAAGGATGGAAGGCTGAGTCAACCTTGAGCCTGCAACTTGGGATTGAACCCCAGGTTGTGAGAACAGTTTTACGTGCGGTGCAGGCATTTTACCACTGTGCCACGAGGCTCCTTGACATACTTGCAAATTAGTTAGTAGAAGGTAGGATAGTTAATGCTTCTCTTAGGTGGATTTGTAATTGTTTGACTGAACATATGCAAAGGGTGATCGTAAGTGGCTTCTCCTCAGCATGGAGAGGGGTGGCCATTGGGGTGCCCCAGGTTTCTGTTCTGGGCCCAGTGCTATTCAACATTTTTATTAATGTCTTGGACAAAGGAATCAAGAACAGACTGATTAAATTTGCCGATGATACCAAATTGGAAGGGGTGGCTAATTCCCTAGAGGATATCTGGAAGTTGAGTCATAGCAATTGGACTTCTCTTCCCCCCCCATAGTAACATTTTGCTGCTCATCCAAACAGCTTCATTATTCTGAAGAAAGCTACTTGCGAGTCCTCCATCTTATAGTCCATCTGAAATAGGCTCATCAGATGAACAATGGCCTGAATAGGCTCATTAGGGAGACAATAGTATCCATAGCCTTAAGGTGAACAATGGCCAAAGGTGCTGAAACCCATAAAGTTTGGGTTGTTAGCTATGGCCTCGGTGGTGAAGGCTTTTTGATTTGTCTGGGTACTGTTGAAAGCACACCCTGATAAATAGCAGATAGACTATGTCTGAGGCTGCCACCCCTGTTGGGAGAGGGATTTTCAATAGAGATGGGCATGGAACGAACATTTTTTTGTTTCCGTTACCGTTTGTCATTTCCGTTACATAACGAAACAACAAACGAAAATTGTGATGAAAATGAAACGAAATGAACAGAACCACGAAAATTGTGGTCGTTATGTTTCGTTTCCATTAATGGCGACGCACAATGAAATGAGCTGTTTTAAATGTTAAAAAACGCTCTGGACATCCGTAAAAACGGAGCAATAATTATTTATATTGTCTGATAATACCTACCAGGGGGGTTGGGGTCCTTAAAACATTTGTTTTTGTCTTCTCCCATCGTGATGTATTTTTCTTTTCCCAT